>LGRX02000450.1:0-36535 GCA_001247695.2 Cymbomonas tetramitiformis
TTATAAATATTTTCTAATCTTTTATAAAAACAATTATAATTTTTAAAAAGAGTTTTTTAAATGTTATAATCAAATATATTTTTTATTATTTTTTAATTTCTATAAAATTTCTATATTATTTTTGTAAATAATTTTTACTCCTTTTCTAAAAAACATATTTATATTTTAAAAAGAGTTTTCAAATGCTATATCAAAATACTTTTTATTTATTTCAATTCCTATATAATTCCTATTCAAATTTTTTGAAACAATTCCTGAAGTGCCGATACCACAACAAGGATCAATGACTAAATCATTTTCATTAGAATATGTTTTATTAACCATTCAAATAAATTATATGGTTTCGCACAAGGATGTTTGCTTTTATAATTTCCATTAGAAAACTTTATTACACTTCTAGGAAATCTTTTACCATCTAAACATATAGTAGGTGTCCTATCCGTATAATGAGTATATAATTCTGTTCTAGGTCCTTGCCCTTTTCTAACATATGGTTTATTACCTTCAATTTTTATTGGATTATAAGTTGGTAAACGTTTATAAAATACATATATCATTTCGTGTGATCTTAAAGGCATTTGATTAGCGTGGTAAAATCCTAAAGCCATAGTTTTTTCATAGACTAAATCGTATCTAAACCATTTTTTATTGCTTTCAATGATATTATGTCCATATTTTGTTGTTGTTGTAAATATATAAACACATTTCTTTTTGCCTATTCTTTTTAAATGTATCCACAATTGATCCAAATCAATAACATCTTTATCCCAAGAACAATTAGTCTGATTATACGGCAAATCACATATAAATAAATCTGCCGAATTACTTTTAATTGTTGGTAAAATTGTAAAGCAATCATTATCATATATTTCATACATATTTTTACTTTTATTTTTTTGTGAGTTTCAAAACAATTTAAAAAATAGGTTATACTTTATATCAATGGAAAACATTAGTGAATCATATCCAAAGTATACTAAAGTTACATCAAAGAATGGAAAAGTTTATTATAAAAAACCCCTAGACACAAATAGAAGAGACAAAAATAAATATTATGAAAATCATAAAATAAAGTTACAAAAACAAATGACTATACAAAGAATTATAGAAAATAAAAATGTATCTATGATCACTTTGAAAAAACATAATATAGACAAAATTGAAATAATAAACATTTTTTCTAATAAAATTAAAGAGTCTCCTGAAAATTTTGACAAACTTCTTGATATTCAAAACAAATTCATTGAAAAATTAAAAGTAACAAATACCACTTAAAGATTACGTTACATTATAAGTATAATAAAAATATTCTATAATAATATGTCACCTAAAAAGAATAAAGATGAAAAAGATAAAGGCAAAGCACCTATGTCACAATCAAAAAAAACAAATTTGAAAAAGATAAAGAATTATAGGGCCGGAAATTTTAAGGCATCAAGTTCTAGACAATTGACTCAAGAACAATGGAATAAAATAACAAAAATTTGAAATAGAAAAAATTAATGATGATTTTACCAAAAAAGATAAAAGGGAAACACTACAAGATTTAATTGAAAAATATGAAAATGATAATGACAAAAAGAAAAATAAACCCGAATTGATTTCTAGGCAAGAATATGAAGAACAATTTACAAATAAAAATGTGACAAAAGAATTTGTTGATAAAGGTGGAAATTCCAGAATAAGTATGAAAATAAATTTCAATCGTTTTTTGGGAAAGCCTTTAGAATATTGGATGAAATTAATGAACAAAAAAACTGATCAAAATTCTGAAGATGTTAAACACTTTCAATTTGGAATATCATTTCAAAATGGAGAATCTGATTTTATTAGTGCAAAAATGAAACTGATTTTTATGAAAAATTAGATGGAATGATTCAAAGCGGAGATGATAGAGGTCGTGCAAATTCAATTACAATTTCTTTATTAAATTTCAAAAAATTAAATGGAAAAGGTGCTCCTTTGCCTATGCCCAAAACGGTACAAGAATTAAAATCCAAAAAAGTGTGATTACCATTCAAGATGAACAATGTTTTGCTAAATCTTGCCTTGTAATGTATTATAAAGAAAATGCATCTTCAACCATTTATCATAATGTTCACCAAGATAAAAGAAATAGATTAACAAAAGAAGCCATAGAATTAATGAAAGAATTAGAATTTAATCCTGAAGACGGTATAGGATTTGACGACATTAATTTATTTGAGGAAAAGTTTGATAGAAATATAATTATTCACGGAATGACTGATTTGGGTTGTACAATAATGTACCCACCTTCAAAAGAAGGGTCACCAAAAAGGGCTGAATGGAATTTTGTTTATTATCATCTTAATTCAAGTTTTGGTCACTTTGAACCTATTACAAAAATTGAGGCATTTTATGGACAAATACACAAATCAAGATGTATTAAATGTCGTAGTAAATTATGTGATTTTTCAAAAACGAAAACAAAACAATATATTGATTGGAAACAAGCTATATATTGTCAAGAATGTAATATAAAATTTCTAAATAAAAAATGTTATGATTTACATAAGAAAGGGACAGCTTGTAAATACTTTCATAAATGCAAAGGTGAATGTAAACAAGTATATGATACAAGAAAAGAACAACATATTTGTGGACACGAATATTGTCCAAATTGTAAGTTATATTGTGATGTAAGAAATCATATTTGTTACATTACAAAGAAAAAACCAAAAGAAATAATAGAAGAAGAAAAAATAGGATTTTTTGATTTTGAAGCATATAATGAAAGAAAGCACGAAGTCAATTTAAGTGTTACACAATACTCAAATGGAGAATCATTTGTTCATTACAACATTGAAGAAGCTTGCAAATTTCTTTTTTCTAATCAACACAAAGACTTTACTTTTATTGCACACAATGGTTCAAAATATGATTATGTATTGATTGTTGAATACATAATGACAACAATGAATGAAATTCCCGAAATTGTGCAAAATGGTGGTAAAATAATGTATTTGAAATATCAAAATGTTACATTAATGGACAGCTATTTACATCTAACAAATCCTCTTAGCAAATTTTCAAAAATATTTTCTTTGAAAGGAGAGAAAAAAGGGTATTTTCCGCACAAATTTAATACACCAAAAAATAAAGAATATATAGGTCCACTTCCCGATAAACATTATTATGGTTTTAATCAAATGAAAAATGAAGCCCGGAAAGAATTTTTAGATTGGTATTATTGGAATGAAAAATTCACTTTTGATATGCAAAAAGAAATTTTAGAATATTGTCAAAGTGATGTTAGAATTTTACGATTAGGATGGATGGAATATAGAAAAATGATTTTGGAAATAACAAATGATGAAATTGATCCTACAAGTTATTTGACTATTGCATCTTTAACTCAAACAATTCATAGGTATATACATATGCCTGAAAATTCAATAGCAATATTGAGTAATATTACAAAAGGAAAACAACAATCAAAAATAGGAGACAAATGGTTAGAATATATAAAGCATACAAATAAGATAGAAAATCTAATAAAAGAATACAAAATTCCTAATTTCTATTTTTGAAATAATGCAAGACATAAATATGTAGATGGTTATGACCCTGCAACAAATACAATTTATGAATTTTTAGGAGATTATTATCACGGAAATCCTGAAGTGTACAAAAACAAAATGTTTAGAAAGAATTACAAATTTAATAAAACATTTTTTCAATTGAATGAAGAAACAAATAAACGGCTTGAAAAATTAAAAGAATTAGGATACAATGTCGTATACATTTGGGAAAATGAGTTTAATGAATTACGAAAGCACAATAAAAATGTTATTGATTTTTTAAATACGTATAATGTACCAATACATTTTAGAGATGCATTATTTGGTGGTAGAACAGATCCTAAAAAATTATACCATAAATGTAAGGAAGGGGAAATAATTAGGTATGTAGATTTTACAAGTTTGTATCCTTGGGTTTTAAAATATTGTTTATTTCCATTTGGACATCCTTCAAAAATATATAATGAAATCGACTTATTAGGTATAAGAAATATAGAACAATTTTTTGGGGTTATAAAGTGTACCATTATTCCTCCAAATGATTTGGAAATGGCTGTGTTACCATTAAGGACCCGGGGACAGTCCAAGATGGAAAAGCTTACATTTCCATTGACAAAAATGACCGGAACTTGGTGCACCGAAGAAGTAAAATTAGCTTTGAAGAAAGGCTATGTGATTGAAAAAATTCATCAAGTTGTACACTGGGAAAACACATCTTATAAAATATTTGAAAGTTTTATCAATACTTTTTTAAAAATAAAACAAGAGGCAAATGATTTTCCTGAGTGGGTACAAAATGATGAAGATAAAAATTTGTATATAAAAAAATATTTTGAGAAAGAAGGAATATTGTTAGACAAAGAAAATATATATAAAAATGAAGGAATGAGAACTATAGCCAAACTTTTTCTTAATAATTTGTGGGGAAGATATTGCTTGAAACCTAATAAAAGACAAAATAAATATTGCAACAATGCTGAGATATACGACATTTTATCAGATTCTAGAAATGATAATGTTGTTATTCAACCTATTCCACAAGTAAATGATGATGTGAAATATCACATAGGATTTAATATATTAGATGAATATGCTGAAACAAATTTTAGTGTGAATGAAGTTATTGGTGTTTTTACTACCGCTTATGCAAGAATTAAATTGTACAATTTAATGGATGATGTAGGATTTGAAAATGTATTATATCACGATACGGACTCTGTGATTTATATTGAAAACAAAACAAATATACATATTTACAAAGAACAATTAGGAGATTATTTAGGTGAATTGACTGATGAATTGTATGATAATAAGAAAAAAATACATAAAAAATGCATTGAGTATGTAGCCACAGCACCTAAATCATATTCATTATTATTTGATGATGGAACAACAATGACTAAAGTGAAAGGATTTTCATTAAATTTTCAAAATTCACAAAGTCTAAATCATAATGAAATAACAAATATGATGTTAAATGAACAAAACAAAGTAATTGAAATAAAATATGATGTTTTAAGAAAGCCTAAAAAATCATCACTTACCGATAAACAATATGCAGCTCTTGGAATTGAAACAAGAAGTGAAACAAAATCATTTTCTTTTAATTATGATAAAGGTTTTATTCAGTTGGAAACATTTAATATAATACCTTGGGGACACAAAGATATTGTTAGTGACAATAAATAAGGTTTATTATATTAAACAATGAGTAAATCAATTTCTGAAAAAGAAATACAAAAGTTTTATTTAGATCTTGAAATAGGATTGAGTGGTGTATCATCATTTACAACTAAATTAAAATCTCGTGGGTATAAAGTTACCGAAAAGCAAGTCAAAGAAGCTATTGAAGCCACCGAGCTTAATCAAACATTTTCTCAAAAAAAGAAATTAAATAGAAAAGAATTGTTTCCTATTTATGGTAAAGACCCTAATAAAAATTATATTCAAGCTGATTTAGCATTTAAACCAAATGTTAAAAGACAAAATAAAGGATTTTCTGTAATTTTAACGGCTATTAATGTAAACACAAGAACGGCTTATGCATATGCACTCAAATCAAAAACGGTCAAAGATAAAAATAATTAAAACATTGAAAGTGCTGAGGGAATTATACCGGTTTTTAAAAAATTAATAAAAGATTCAAAAATGAATGTATTGACAACTGATAATGGATCAGAATTTACAAACAAAGCTATGAAAAAGTTATTAAAAGACAATGATATTGAACACTATTTAAATGAGCCTGATGACCATTCAACTATGGGTATGATTGAAAGATTCAATAAAACATTGAAAATAAAATTAGAAGCGAATTCTGCAAGTAAAGATAGCGTAAATTGGGTTGATTATTTAGACTCTATTGTTAAAAATTATAATAGCACACAAAATGTTGGAAATATTAATAGGTCCGCGCCTGATAATATGTCATATACAAAAATAATTAGAAATATTTTATTAAAAAGAAATAAATTGACCGAACTTCTTGAAAAAGTAGGTATAAAACCTGGAGATAAAGTAAGAATTAAAATAAAAACTAAAACATTTGATAAAGAGTCTCAAAAATGGTCTACAAAAATATATAAAGTAAAATCAATAAAAGGATTAAGTTATGTTATTGAGGATGGTAATGAGACTTTAGCTAGACGATATAAACCAAGAGAATTATTAGAAGTCAAAGGAAATGCTTCTAACAAAAAGACTAATGAGCCCACGGTAAAAGAATTAGTAGTTAAACAAAATAAAAAAGAAAAAACTTTGAAAAAAGAAGGAGTTTCATCTTCCAATCGAATTTCTAAAAGAACACGAAGTCAAAATAAAAATAATAAAGATAATGAAACGGAAATTGATTTACGATAATTTTTTTAAAATTAGATTATATATATATATATAATTATGGTAAGAGCAAATCAAACACAAGCTCAACGAAGACTTAATAATAGAATTTATTGTGGGTACAAGGACCCTGCACCATCAGGTCGTCCGCTTGGAAATCAAATTCAATGCAAAGCTAGTGGTCAATTAAGACGTTTTGGAAGGATTTTAAGAGCACCTCATCCAGCCGATAGGCAACAAAATAGACGAAGACGATAATTTTATATAATATATATAATATATATAATATGAGAAAGATTTTGACTGATGATATTGTTAGACAATATTGTTTAAATGAATCAGGGTTTAAAAATGCTGCATCAAATAAATCAATTTTTAAAGGGTATTCTAATTTAGCATCAAAAAATTATTCAATGACTGCACCTTCTCAGAATTCTGTGGACTTTTATAATTCAATTTCACAAACTTCATTTATAAATCCATCTGATTTGATTCAAAATTTAAAACGAAATGATGTTAATGTTTTTGTCCCGGAAAATTATACGAGAGCGGACAATTTACAAAGGTTTGCAGATTTAAGTGAATCTGATGTAGAAACTCCAATAAGAACTCCTATATCACCTGAATCTGAATTTGAAGAAGAAGAAGATTTTTTGAATGAATTAGAAACTAATCAGTTAAATTTAAGATTAAACAGTTTACAAAAAGATATACGAATTTCACCATCACCATTAAATACTCCAGAAAATCAAGGCGAGTCAGGTAGTTCTAGAAGAACCGTTGTCAATCCTGTATTTCAACAAGCTTTATTCAATGCAGCTATGAAAAATCAAGAAGACGATAATGATACGAGTGGTGTTCAATATATGGGTTTGGAAATGAGTCCTATTCAAACAAGAGGACAACGTGCAAATAAAGGTAAACAATTATAAATAATAATATATCATATTATATAAATGACGCGAGCTGAATGGAATGAAAAATTAAAGAAATGTGCAAAAGAATATCATTCTAAAAAAGGTACACAGCCTAGAAAAAGATATTCAAAGAAATCTAGCAAAAATAGATCTATGAAACAAAGTCCTCAGCCTCAAGTAGTTTCAAAACCTATTGTAAATCGTCCAATAAATCAAAGAGGTGCTCGCTTTCCTTTTGGTCTTGTAATATAAATTTGTGTATTCATAAAAAAGACTCTTTTATTTTCAAAAGACTTTTTTATAATGAGCGAGTAAATGCTTGTATATACTTTAATAATATATTTTTACTTATTGTAAATTTATTGTACATTTCTTAAAAGACTCTTTTATTTTCAAAAGACTTTTTTATAATAAGTGAATGTATATTAGAAATTGTTATTTTTTGTAACGAAAATTTTCCACTTAAAGAGTAAGACGTCAAAAGGTAGAACAAGTCACAATGACTACACCACTAATGAAAGAAATTCAAGATATTTGTGAAAATCTTTCTTCCAACAATTCTTTGAATATTATTCCTAAATTTCATATAAGAATTCCTAAATATGATCATAGTAATTTCAAAAAGGAGTTTGCTACTAAAGGACCGAAAAGTTGCTCATTTTGCTATAAAGCTTTGGGGAAAATGCAAGCTTGTAGTGGTTGTCGATTACATTATTATTGTTCAAAAGAATGTCAAAAAAAAAATTGGAAGCAACATAAAAATATATGCAATTTGCTCAAGAAAGAATCTTTTAAAGAATCTTTTAAAGAATCAATTACCAAAAAAGTTATGTTTGCTTTAGAAGTACATAAAACAATATATGATAATTCACAAATAGAAGATCAAGAAATTTGGTACTTGGAAAGTATAGAAGATGATGCATATATATTTTCATCAAGCACTAGAGAAGAGTTTTTTGAATACGTAAATTTTTTAAAAATGGATGTTGAGTATCACAAACAAAAATTAGATGAGGGGTTTCAAGTTTATTATAATATGCATAATATTGGAATATTTTTGAATAAAACTTCCATACAATAACTTAAGAACAATTTATAATATATATATGTAATAATATACATCATTTATATAATTTATTTAAGAACTTATTTAAATTTATTTTAGAACTTATTTAAATCTTATTTTGTTACACATTTATTTACGTAATTTATTTATCATTTATTACGTAATTATTTATTGTATATTTATTGTATATTTCCTTGTCATTTTACTTGTCATTTTCTTGTCATTTTCTTGTCATTTTTCTTGTCATTTTTCTTGTCATTTACTTGTCATTTTTCTTGTCATTTTCCCTTGTCATTTCCTTGTATGACTTATGACATATATGACATAGGGTTATGACATATGTCATAGGGTTTTCATAGGGTTTTTATAGTGATAAAAAAGCGTACCCTATAGTCGGTGCCTTACTACTGATGCCAGTGTAAATTCAGTTATTGGCGTAAACTATATTGTAAGATGTTCATCAATAACGATGCAAACTGTTCCAACAAAAATTTTCACAATGACATCAAGTATTAACTACTTTGCTGATAATGAAATTCAATTAAGAATAGCATCACTTGAGGGTACTTTGTTTGAAAACAATGAAGTTATACGATTTATTTTGGAATTGATACCTATTGATTTTTCTTGATAGATTTTTTCGGTTTTTTCAGGGGGACAAAAAACCTCAAAAAATAAAATCCACTTAAAGGGTGTAACTCGGTAGTGTAAACAAAGCAAGATGAATACTAATGATAACAAACATTGTTGTATTTGCCTCGAGTCTTTTGAACACAAATCTTATGATACATTCAACTTTATTTGTCAAGTTTGCAACGAAGGTACAATATGTGATGAGTGTTCGAATGAAATGAAAAATGACACGTGTTGTGGAGTTGTAGAATGTCCAATTTGTCGTTCAGAAAATTGGAAATTTCAATTTAGCTCAGATGTGATGGAGTTTTACTTGTGTGACCAAGTAAATTTGGATGGTGGTTCTGAATGTGAGAGAAACTCGGCTTTGAATTTTATGAGAAAAGCATATCATGGTGAAGAAAAATACAATCACATTCATGTTGATTTAAGAAGGAGTTATAAAGATGAATGCAAATTTGTAATTGAACTTAGAAACTTTGATGACTCTTTCTATTCAGAAATTAAGTTGTCATTTGAAGATACAAAATTGAAACAAATAAAAGAATTTTTTAAAAATATGGACGAAAATTGTACCCATATTCCTGCTTTAAATATAGCAAGAAAAAATAGAATTGGTGAGGATTGTTACAATTATTTAACGGTCACAATATGTGATGATGGTAATATAACAATTTGTAATGTAGATAGTTCTATTCAAATGACAATGTTTAGTCAAGAAATGAATAATGAATATTGTAAAGAAATTTTAGAGTTAATAGAACGTAGGCGTTAAATTATAAGGTATCAAATGATTTAAGAACAAAAAAATAAAATCCACTTAAAGAGTGTAACTCAGTAGTGTAAACAATCAACCATGAATACTACATTCAATCATCTTCCTCTTGAACTTCAAGAAAAGATTTACTTTATGAAACATGAACTTGAAATGAAAGATGTATTAGACGAAATGAAAGAGTGGGGGAAATCAAGACCGCTACCTTTTAAAGAATTCAAGAGTCGTAAAAATTTACATTTGTACATAATTCATTCATTAATGCAAAATATACAAGATGACTCATCGAATAAAAAACGATTTTTAAATACAATACGTGAAAGAAATTATATTGTCAACATTAAAACATATACACTCTCACAATTAAAAGAAGAATGTAGGAAGAATAAATTAAAAGTGAGTGGTAGAAAACGAGAATTAATTCAAAGACTTATTAAACTTCCATAAATGATTTAAGAATAATAAACATATATCTTATTGAAACATTAATTAATTTACTTTTTATATACTTTCAATTTTATCTTTATCTTTTTATTTTTAACTTACATTTAATCACGTAATTTATTCTCTATTTATTACGTAATTATTTCTTGTATTTTATAGTTACTTATTTTGGAGGGAGGCTATAATCGGTAGTATACTACTTTTTATTAATACTTTTTTAAAAATAAAACAAGAGGCAAACGATTATCCTGAGTGGGTACAAAGCGAAAAAGACAAAGATTTGTATATTAAAAAATATTTTGAAAAGGAAGGTATATTATTAGAAAAAGATAAAATAAATAAGAATGAAGGATTGAGAACTATTGCTAAATTATTTCTCAACAACTTGTGGGGTAGATATTGTTTGAAACCAAATAAAAGACAAAACAAATTCATGAATAGTGCTGAAGTATATGATATTTTATCAGATTCAAGAAATGACAATGTTCTAATTCAGCCAATAAAAAACAAAACTGGTGATGTTAAATATCAAGTTGGTTTTAATGTATTAAGTGAATATTCTGAAACGAACTGTACCGTCAATGAAGTTATTGGGGTTTTTACAACTGCACATGCAAGAATAAAATTATACAATTTAATGGACGATGTAGGATTCGACAAAGTTTTATATCACGATACCGACTCAGTGGTATACATTGAAGATGCACCAAATAAACAAGCATTCAACATTATGGACGATGTAGGATTTGGTAAAGTTCTATCTCATGATATTGACTCGGTGATATACATCGAAAATGAAACAAACAAACAAGTATACACAGAACAACTTGGTGATTATCTTGGAGAATTGACTGACGAGCTATACAATGATGAGAAAAAATATATATAAGAAATGTATTGAATTTGTATCGACCGCACCTAAATCATATTCGTTGAAATTTGTTGATGGAACAACGATGACTAAGGTAAAAGGATTTCCATTAAATTATGAAAATTCTCAAAGTATCAATCATGAAGAAATTAAAGATATCATTTTATACAATCACGAAAAAATTGTGGAATTAAAATACGATGTTCTTAGAAAACCAAGAAAAATTGATGAAAACAAACATTATGCAGCTCTTGGTATAGAAACACGAACCGAAACGAAATCATTTTCATTGAATTATGATAAAGCATATATTCAGTGGGAAACATTTAATATCCTACCTTGGGGACATAAAGATATTCCTTTATAATAATGAGCAAGTCAATCACTAAAAAACAAATACAAGACTTTTATTTAGACCCCGAAATAGGATTAAGTGCTGTATCACCATTCACGGCCAAATTAAAATCTCTTGGCTATAAAGTCACACAAAAACAAGTTAAGGAAGCCATCGAAGCAACTGAAGTCAATCAAACATTTTCTCAAAAAAAGAAAATCAATAGAAAAGAATTATTTCCTATTTACGGTAAAGACCCTAACAAGAATTATGTTCAGGCTGATTTAGCATTTATTCCTGAATTCAAAAAACAAAATAGAGGCTACTCCGTTATATTGACGGCTATCAATATCAATACACGAAAGGCTTATGCATATCCATTGAAATCAAAAACTGTTAAAGAGAAAAATAACAAAAACATTGATTCTGCTGAAGGAATAATTCCTGCTTTTAAAAAGTTAATAAAAGATTCAAAAATGAATGTATTGACTACGGACAATGGTGTAGAATTTACAAATAAATCTATGAAAAAATTATTAAAGGACAACAATATTGAGCATTATTTAAATGAAACCGAAGATCATACTACTATGGGTATGATAGAAAGATTCAATAGAACATTAAAATTGAAATTTAAAAAAATAGAAAAAAGTAAAGACACCGTAAACTGGATTGATTATTTGGATTCTGTTGTCAAAAATTATAATAGTACACAAAATTCTGCAAATATCGATAAATCAACTCCTGATAATATGAACCTAACAAAGACCATCAGAAATATTTTATTGAAAAGGAATAAATTGACTAAGCTTCTTGAAAAAATAGATATAAAACCGGGTGATAAAGTTAGGATTAAAATTAAAACTAAAACGTTTGATAAAGAATCTCAACGATGGTCGACAAAAATATATAAAGTAAAATCTATGAAAGGATTGAGTTATATCATCGAAGACGGTAAAGAAACTTTGGCACGTCGATATAAACCACGCGAATTATTGGAAATTAAAGGTAGCACGTCTAATAAAAAATCTGACGAACCCACCGTTTCTGAATTAGTTTCTAAACAAAATAAAAAAGAAAGAACTCTTAGGAAAGAAGGTGTCTCATCTTCTAATCGAATATCTAAAAGGACAAGAAGTCAAAATAAAAATAATAAAGATAATGAAACGGAAATTGATTTACGATGATTTTTATCGATTGTATTATATATATTGTTATGGTAAGAGCTAATCAAACACAGGCTCAACGAAGGCTGAATAATAATGTTTATTGTGGATATAAAGACCCTGCACCCTCAGGTCGTCCGCTTGGAAATAAAATTCAATGTAAAGCTCGTCATCAATTAAGGCGGTATGGAAGAATTTTAAGACCACCTCATCCTGCGGATAGACAACAAAATAGACGAAACAATTAATATATATGTAATATTATAAAATATATGCGAAAGATATTGACTGATGATATTGTCAAACAATATTGTCTAAACGAATTAGGCTTTAGAAATGCTGCATCTAATAAATCAATATTTCAAGGATATTCTAAATTAGCTTCTAACAATTATGCTATGACCGCTCCTTCTCAAAATAGTGTTGAATTCTATACTTCTATTTCTCAAAGTCCTTTGATAAATTCAGTTGATTTGATTCAAAATTTGAAAAGAAGTGATGTCAATGTTTTTGTTCCGGGAAAATATACAAGAGCGGACAATTTACAAAGGTTTGCAGATTTAAGTGAATCTGATGTAGAAACTCCAAGAAGTTATGTATCACCTGATTCAGAACATGATGACGATGTTAAATATTTAGAAAGTTTGTCACCAACTCCAATAAATCAAGAAGAATCTGGACCTTCCGGAATAATTATTCCAAATCCTATGTTAAAACAAGCTTCATCTCCGTTTAACACACCCCAAAGTCAAGGTGAATCTGGACGAAGAACCCCTTTAGTAAGACAAGCATTATTCAATTCAGCTAAAAAAGATTCCCTTAGCCCTGCACGTTTAGATATTGATGATGACGATGATACCAGTGGTGTTCAATATTTGGGTGTCGATGTAAGCCCGCTTGCAACGAGAGGACAACGTGCAAATAGAAATAATCAATTATAAATAATAATATATCATAATATATAAATGACTCGTGCTGAATGGAACGAAACATTAAATAAATGTGCCAAAGAATATCATTCCAAAAAAGGCACGAAACCTCGTAAAAAATATTCCAAAAAGAAAAAGTTAATTAAATCTGCAAATATTCAATCACCACAAGTGACATCACGACCTATTGCAAATTTACCAACAAATAATAACAATCGAGGACCTGCAAGATTTCCTTTTAATTTAATTGTGTGAAGTTAACTCCAACTCCAACTCCAACTCCAACTCCAACTCCAACTCCAACTCCAACTCCAACTACGACTTATTTTTTTAGAATTTACTTTTATTATATTTAGAATTTACTTTTTTCTATTTCGTTATTTACATTATGTTATGATTCTCATTTACATTTATTTTTATAGAAATATTATAAAATCTAACTCTAACTCCAACTCTAACTTTAACTCTAACTTTAACTAAGATTCATATAATATTTTTATATTTTACTCGGCTACAATCGTAGATTGTTGCTATTTTTATTTTTCATAGAAATATTATAAAATCTAACTCTAACTCTAACTTTAACTTTAACTCTGACTCTGACTTATATTTTAGTAATATATAAATGAATTTAAAAACAACTCACGTATATTTATATAGAACTTATCGTTAGAACAATTTACATATATCTTATTGAAACATTAATTAATTTACTTTTTATTTACTTTCAATTTTATCTTTATCTTTTTATTGTAGATTTTTTTATTTATTTTTTATTGTAGATTTTTTATTTATTTTTTATCGTACTCACATTTAATCACGTAATTTATTCTCTATTTATTACGTAATTGTTTCTTTAGGGTTTTCTCTTGTATTTATTAATCATTTATTATCGTCTTTAGGGTTTTGGGGGCAGGCTATAATCGGTAGTATACTACTCCCTAATGTAAGTGATGGAGATGCTGTTTTTACAAAATTTAAAATTCAACACAGTGATGCAAATGTTAACAATGTTATAGGTACCGAATATATTGTAAGAGTTTCAAGTTTCAATGTAACGGGAACTGATTTTAATATTTTTGCCACTGTAAATGTTCTTGCACGAAATGATTTAGAATTGTATATGACGTCCACTGAAATATTAACGGATGGTTTACAATTGAGATTTTTAATGTAACTAATTCCTATTGATTTTTCTTGATAAATTTCTTCGGTTTTTTCAGGGGGACAAAAACCTCAAAAAATAAAATCCACTTAAAGAGAGTAACTCAGTAGGATAAACCAAGCAACATGAATACTAATTATAACAAACATTGTTGTATTTGCCTTGAGTCTTTTGACAAGTATGATTTCATTTGCCAAAGTTGTAACGAAGGAGTAATATGTGATGATTGTACTTATGAGTTGGGAGATGACATTGAGGAAATTGAAAAGTGTCCTATTTGTAGGACATTAAATTGTCGTCACCATTATAAATGTGTGATAAGCAATTTGCTTTACTCCCAAATATTGCCCGATATGAGTTTGTGCTACTTGGAAGATGAAAATTCAAAAGCTTTGAGTGTGGCAAGAAGGAATGTTTTAGGTGAAGATAAATATGATTATCTAAAGGTTAAAATTACACAATCCGATGTGTATATTAGCAATATAGATTACTCTACTTATATCACTTTTGAATCTTGAAGAGTCTAAAGAGAGGTATAAAAAGATGATAGCTTGGGAAAATAGAATTAGAAATGTTTTAAATGATTTAAGAACAATTAACATATAACTTATTGAAAACTTAATCAATATTTACTTTTCATTTACTTATAAGTTTTAATCTTTATCTTTTATATCTATTGTAGATTTTTTCTATTCACATTTAATCACGTAATTTATTCCCTATTTATTACGTAATTATTTCTTTAGGGTTTACCTTGTATTTATTAATCGTTTATTATAGTCTTTAGGGTTTTGGGGGGAGGCTACAATCAGTAGTACTTATCTTTAAGAATAGTGAAATAACTTAAGAACAATTTATAATAAATATATGTAATAATATACATCATTTATATAATTTATTTAAGAACTTATTTTAAGTTATTTTAGAACTTATTTAATTTTTTTTGTTACACATTTATTTACGTAATTTATTTATCATTTATTACGTAATTATTTATTGTATATTTCCTTGTATGACTTATGACATAGGGTTATGACATATGTCATAGGGTTTTCATAGTGATAAAAAAGCGTACCCTATAGTCGGATACTTACTACTTGTGCATTGACCGATGGGATTTTTGAGGTGGGGGAAAATTTGGTCGGTGAGCGTACAGACACACTACTGTTTGGAGGGAGACTATAATTGGTAGTATACTACTTGAATGATGTTATATTATTTGGATTACTGGTGTCTAAAGATGCATACCTTTACATTATATGGAAAGACAAGAAATCTACAAGGTGGTCAACTATATTGAGACATAACAAACAGTAAATTTTAAAATTGTATTAAGATACATAATGTCTGCATTCGGAAATAACATATTGGCAGGTACATGTAATTGAAGTCCAACTCCTAGTACAAATAACCATAACCATATTGATTCCGAATGGTGGAGACCACAAAATAGCAAATACCACATTGTGTGTGCCAGCAAGAGCGCCAGCCATACAGTGACAACTCGTCTACTTTATTCACACAAGCCTCTACTTGAGTGACATTTGTTGACAATCGACACACATACTCGTAGAAGGGTAATTCCGAGACTATATTTCACGGTCGTCAGATACGACTTACAGATGTAGCAAACAGCATCCTAACTGTTATAATGAAATAGTCCGTATTTATTCCGGAGCCCATATTCAAACTGTACGACCAAATCTTTCGGAAACCAGAATCATCGAAACAGGACTAGTTTGTCAAAGCATATTATTTTCAAAGAACTCAACAAAGGAATAAAAGCTGAAAAGCAACCTTCATACCTTTATTTCAAGAACAAAGATGATTCAGAAGCACTTGATTAAGTTCTCTGTAGACAAAAGGGTGCAGGTGTATTCCGTCTTCAGCTATCCAATTACTGGTTAAAGAATGAGGTACAGGTAGACCCTTCAAGTGATTTGTGAGGGCTGATATCAGCGAAAAACCGTCTATCACCGCTCCGCCAACGGCACGTATTGCCCGAGAAGCTCGAAAATCAGTTTTGCATCTGTGATGTGTGATTTTATGGCGTGTGCTCTTCCGTAGGACCTCCCGATCAGGACACCATTTTCGTAAGTGCAAGGCGGGAGCTGTTGTTTGCCAGATCAGACGAGATAAGGAAGTTTTGTTTTCTAGCACTAGGCTGCTCATTTCACCAAGTAACCGCCAAAACTGGTTACCCATGCCGTATGTGCAATTCGCCCAGGTTCCGCAGGACAGGAAGAGGGTTGTAGGCTTGAGATGGTGCACAGAATAACGAAGAACGTCTAAAACGTTATGGGTCCACTGTATTTCAGGCCCACACGTCCCGTCCCTGAGCGAGCAACTGGGAACGTTCACATGGCCTACTCGTGGGTATGGCAGCCGGGAACTGATTGGAATCCCCCCGGCCCAAAAGTGGAGTGCAAGTGTAAAATTCCCCTTCTCTAGGGACGGTAGTCGGTAATATCTATTTTCAATTTGCCGGGAGAAAAACGCATATCGAAAAGCTTCTTGGTCACCAGGGGGAAATCCTGGGAATGAGTCTCGGTGGCAATCACAGACTTCACTACCATTGAAGAGCTTTTCGGTGTACTCAAACCACTTTGTATATGTGCCAAAGCCACTACTTTGAAGCGCGATGTTGCACTGATGAGGCTTGGATCGTTTGAGGCTCTTCGAACATACATCCTCTTCAATGTGTGCGGCATAGGGGGATGGCCAGCGGCCCAAGTGAAGATAGTGCACCAGAGAAATGTACTGGTACCGTACTAAACTGTCTCCAATAAATACCACACGTTTGTTCAGAAGGCACTTACGTGCGTCCTCCGGAGAAAATCGGCGAAAACCGCAAGACTGTCCCTTGAGAAACGCAGCAGTTTTTGCCTCTTCGCCAGAAAACTGCCACTTTAAATTTCGATGATTACATTTTGTGCAAGATATCCACGATACCTTACAAGAGAAAAATAATAAAAACATGAGACAATACCGCATAGCTATTCGCTTCGCCCGGAGTCTTGTTGTGAACCACCTTGACTCATCAAGCTCATCGGATGATACGGCTTCAAAGGGGCGCCTTCTTTAGTGTAGGTGTCGCCATGAGGGAGAACCGATATATTCGCGGGCAAGCCGCACTTAAAAAGAATTGTGTGCTGGATTGGCCTCATCTCGGCAGATGTAAAGAATCTCCAAAATTGTTTGTGGTTGCGAGTGGTTGTTCGTGGTAAGAGTTTCAAGCAAGTTTCGATCGCCGCTTTGACCGCCGCGCCGTTGCGATCGCTCCGATACATGAATCAGATCCACGTCAGAATCGGCCTGCCACGTCAAGTTTCGATCGAATGTATACACGGTGAATCGATAGTCTCACATCTTGAATATCTTATACCGGTAAATGTTGCACCTATGAAGGCGCGGTGCTTTGGACCCTCCCGTCTCCTCTCATGTATTTAATCCCTATCTTGTATTCAACCCCAAGGGGGTACTCCCAAGGAATTGTACAAACACGATTACACCACGATTCACCAAATTTGAAATCAAATTACACAAATAGAAATACCGAGCGCCTCTAGCGGAGTGTTTCGTTCAGCGGCGACATTCTTGCCAGAAATAACTTTGTGACGACTGGTCGAGTTGCTATCTAACTTCTGCCACCTCATGGGGAGACTGAAAGTTCCCCCCACTGTATGGGGGGTTCAGCTCCTCCTAGCATCACCCCTTGCTGCGTGTGTCACTGGTCGTGTGTCACCGTCTGACACACACCTGCTAGAAAACTCACTGCCGTAATTCTTCTATCAGTTTTGTATCACCGGTTTCCACCAGCCACTGCTTTCTGAGCCCCTGTTGCAGTGATATCGTTATATATCTTCAACAATATATATACCTATTATCACCTGTTTCATCAGGTTATCGTCCCACTTCACGTGAGTGGTGATTCCGGTTGGTTCGGCTCGCTTCGGTTTATCCGATTCTAGAAACCGTCAGCACCGTTTTTGATTACCGTAAACGCGCAGATTAATTAACTGCGTACCGTCACAGCGGCATTTTTTTTCCGTCTCCGTTCCTCTTGCCGCTGCCGTTATCGTGGGTTGCCCTACCGTTTGTGACTGGGGATCTACGCACCGTCTCCGTCAGCTTTGGACATTCTGGATTATTTTCTGCCTAACATGTCTCAACAGCGCCAGATCGGGCTCGCTGAGGCCCTCCGTTCAGCAAGGCGGGCAAGTGCCACGCCGTCACCGTCACCCGTGGACTCCGGTGGTGCTACCCCGGGTCCCACACGTCCGAGAAGAATTGTCTCCACCGCTTCTCTGCGTTCGCGTCCATCATCGCTGCGGCCGTCTCCACTGCCGTCCGAATTCTTCAACGACCCATCAGTCCTTGTCTCCACCCCGGTGGAGGAAGGCCGGGAGGAGGAGTATTTGGAGCAGCTATCGTATGCCTTCACGTACTCCACCGACATCATCGCGGTTTTACGTCCTGGGGGCTACAACCAAAAGCACGGCTACACCCTTGACACCGAGACTGCCGACACCGATTTCAACGCCTTACTCGCGGCCTTTCGACACGTGCTCTACCCCGTGTCCTTCCCCGAGTTCTCCAAACTTTTGGACCTTGAGCACGACTACGACTTCTACCACGTAGTGCTCAACGAGATCGTTTTCACCGTCCTCCCCATCGTTCTTCGCGGTACGGCGCTCGCTCTGTACACTGAGGCGGCTCGTTCCCACCCTGGGGACGGCCGTTACATTTTACAGCGCCTCCGCTACGAGGTTGAGGGGGTCCCCGATTCCGACTCCGACCGTTTTTGGGTTAAGATGCGCTCTTCCATCATCAACGAGCCCGACGACCCGTCCCCCCAGCTTACGGCTATCCGTACTCTCGGCGACAAGCACGCCAGGATCAACCAGGACTACAGCGAGGCCAAGAGGGTCAAAGACCTTTGGCACATCTTGACCAACTCGGCCAAGCAATCACCGTACGTCACCCCCTTGTACGTCAACGTCATCCGCGACTTGCGAGCGGGTGTGCCCTTCTCCTTCTCCACCCTCTGCCTGCGGATCCGCACCGTCTGGCGCGAGGAGCTTGACTTCGCCACCCCTGTGAAGGACACCGGCTACGACGTGCCTTCTCGTGGTGGTGGTGGTGGACGTGAGAAGAAACCGTCCCTCAACGCCGTCTCCTTCAACCGTAACCCCGCCTACACCACCAAGCCCGTCGGTGAGTGGAAGGCGGAGCCCGCTGGCGCCATGGTGAGGCGCTGGGTGGGCGTCGGCTACCCCTGCATTCTTTGCTTTCGCATGTGGGGTGTCACCGATGCGCACCCTGACACCCGTGGGTGCTGCCCTTACATGTGTAAGGAGGCATTTGGCGATGGGCGCGCGCCCGACACCGCGCTCCCCGCTGGGAAGCGGCCTCCGCCCCCAGAGTTCGCTGCTGCCATCGCGGCATTCCGGGCACCGGACTGCCCTGCAGACGCCCCTCCGGTTGTGCCGGTCCCCCAGTCCGACACCCCTACGGACGCGGCAGTCATGACGTTCGTTGCCCCCGTTACCGACCCGTCACCGCCGCTTGCGCCGTTATCTACATCTACGGCATGCGAGCCGGTGGTGCCGTCTGCGGAGCCACCGCTTACGCGACCGGCTCTGCACTTGGCATGCTCTGACCCCGACGAGGTACCCGAGGACTCCGATGGCGACGCCGCCCTTCATGGCTTCACTGGAGAGGAAGACTTCGATTGGCCGGCTTTCCGAGAGACACCTTGGATTCCTTCATTCAGCGGAGCGCCAAAGCCAAATGGACCGTAGAGCGGGACTAGCCCTCCTAGCCTGTTTAATTGTCTTTTGAGTGCCTAGGCAGCGCCCATGCACGGATGTGCTTCTAGCTGGGTTGGAAAAGGCCCCCTCGGCTTGGACATTAAATTGACAATTGGGTTAGGGTTTAGGGTTTTCCCTTGCTCTTGCATGGCCACTCACACCTTCGGGGTGAGGTGGTGTCATGGGGAGACTGAAAGTTCCCCCCACTGTATGGGGGGTTCAGCTCCTCCTAGCATCACCCCTTGCTGCGTGTGTCACTGGTCGTGTGTCACCGTCTGACACACACCTGCTAGAAAACTCACTGCCGTAATTCTTCTATCAGTTTTGTATCACCGGTTTCCACCAGCCACTGCTTTCTGAGCCCCTGTTTCAGTGATATCGTTATATATCTTCAACAATATATATACCTATTATCACCTGTTTCATCACCACCACTGTTCGGCTCTCGAGCATTATTCACCCCTTTGCCCACTGCCTTGTTTGCAACTAGTAGTATGTATGTACGTTCACCGACAAAATTTTCCCCCACCTCAAAAACCCTAGGGCTGCGCCCTAGGGTTGGGGGAAAATTCTATCGGTCAACACACACACATAACTACTAGTGTACCGATTATAGCCTGCCCCCCAAAACCCTAAAGACAATAATAAAATATTAATAAATACAAGAGAAAACCCTAAAGAAATAATTACGTAATAAATAGGGAATAAATTACGGATTAAATGTGAGTACAATAAAAAATAAATAAAAAATCTACAATAAAAAGATAAAGATAAAATTGAAAGTAAATAAAAAGTAAATTAATTAATGTTTCAATAAGATATATGTTAATTGTTGGCCTCTAAAAATAGTAAATCATTATAGTCTTGGTCAATGGAATTTTCACGTAGATATTCATTCATGTCTAAATATACTAAAGAAGTAATATCAAAATCTTTGTTTTCTTGATTTTTGATTACCAAAGTATATAATATAGCTTCATGTATATCTTTTATTGGAATATCGTTATTTTCCGAATCTTTAATGATTAGGTTATACTGGAATATCCCGGTTCAAGATATCAGACAGCCAGTGAACCAATTTAGATAAACTCGTATAAGAAATAAACCCTAAGCTAGATATACCCGGAACGGTCACGGAGTCGGAACGGTCTCGAGTCTAGCTACCTGTGACACTCGGTGTGTCACAGCACAGGCTTACGGATTACCGGAATATCCAAGTACACTAGATATCAGAAAGTCCCGTACTCGTGTGGATAAACTCAGTAAGATAAATAAACCCTAAGCTAGATATACCCGGAACGGTCTCGGACGGTCTCGGAGTCTAGCCTACCTGTGACAGCGTGTGTCACAGTACGAACCTACAGATCAGTCAGCAGTCCAGTGTTGGTCCTAGGGATCTGTCATAGGGGCCTGACCGGGACTCCCAGTCAGGGCTGCCTATACAGATTTCAGCACACCACCCCAGCACTGCGGGTGGTGACTGGCTAGGAGAGTCAGAAAATGTAAAGCTGTAAGTGTTAGGGCAGGAGCCAGGGCGACAAGGCCTAACTGCTAATCTAACTGTACAATTCTGATACACAAATTAGAACCCTCTAGCTAGCACAAGAGCAGAAACTCACAGGCAATTAAGGTCCTGCTAAACTACTGAAAGGCTCTGTGTCAGCAAGTCAAATTGAAGATTTCAAAGGTGTCAAAGTAAAACCATAAACCATATTGAAGAAGTCTTTGAGGTCACAGGAGTTCTGCACAACACCATGTCGGTGTGCCTCCAGAGTGAGCAAGAAGTCAATCGACAGTACCAAAGTAGTCAGCGGTGGCCTCACGGAAGTCCATCCCATAATAGGAAGTAAAGAAACCAGCTCCATAATAGTGCTCCGCATCAAGAGGGCCGCTCTCATGTAAGGCCATGCCGTAGTAGAATGCCATGCCGAAGCCCAAATCCGCTTGAGCTAAATCCTGAAATGCTAGCAGGCTCAGAGTGTCAGGAGGCTCGGGCGGCTGAAGCGGTGGCACAGCGTGAGCCAACAAGAAACCCTGAGCCGGGATCACAGAATCAACAAAATCATTCGTAGAGTAAAATGACGGAGCCTCCCAATCGAGATCACCACCAGGCGAAGGCATCTCCGTAGCCGATGCAGAAGCTGACACAACAGAAGCCGTGGAAGCCGAAACAGCTACACCTGCAAAAGAAATGCAGAAGAGGGAAAGCACCGCGAGAGCGCCGATCGCCGGCGTGCCAAAGCCGAAAGGCGGCACACCGCACCCAATAGCACCGGACGGAGCTCGCGGCTTCACCGCGAAAGTACCGTCGGCGTAATCCTCGTAGTCGTCCGTGTCATAGCCTGTCAGGTCAGACGGGTGGACGGCGGCGTGATTCACCGTCTGCACGAAGCCTCCGAACACACCGCATGTCGCATCCGTGGTGGTTACCCGCGCCGATTGAGTTGGCGCGGGCTCCACATCCTCCACCTGCGAAACAGGCATAGCAGGGGCCGGCACGGCGGACGCCGATGCCGCCGCACCACCTGCCGGAACCTGCCCCTCCGGTGTGATCCCCACCGCAGCGGCAGGGCCACACACCAGAGCCGATGCATGGACCTCCGCTCCGCTCCCAGGAATGAAAGATGCGTGGGTAAAATGTACCTTGTCCTGGGCGGCCTGAACCTCAGAGGCGAGGGCGTCAAGCCGCCGCCAGATGTCCTCGTCGTCGGTCCCGCTGGAAGGCGGAGGCGGAACGGAGAAACCGTAGGCTGCCACGTCGATCCCACCGACGCCGTCCGTGGAGAGCACCGCGGGCGGACCATACGCCAACGCCGCATGCGAGAAGGCCTCCGGTCCAATGTCCGCCGCGTCCTGGAAGACCTGCACGAGCGCCAATGCGTGCAGGCCCTCCGCGTCCTCCTGCTCAATGGGAATGCAGAAAGCCGCAGCCGTGGCCGGCGAGTGTTGGCGACCGCCAAGCGGGCAGTTGCGGTACGGGTGATACACCTCACCTTTACCGGCCTTGCGGCAGCGGTGGCACAGCGGCTTCGCCTTCATGCTGTCGCGGTCAAAGCCGACCGCGGGGGGGTTGCCTGCACCCACGCGAAACCCCCTCGGATGCTGCTTCCCCCGATGCTGCGGCTGCTGCTGCTGTCCCCCGCCCGCACGGCCACCACGCACCAAGGCCTTCAAGGCCGCAATCTCCTCGAGGAGTACCGTGTACTCCGACGACGTGACCAAAGCGGAGGGCTTACCGTCCATCCCCAGCACCTGCTTCTCACGTGCCGACGCCCCCTCGTCCGACTGTGCCCATGCCTGGAAGATGGCCACGACGAGAGCCTGAAGCGAGCGGAGAGTAACTCCGCCGAGGTCACCCGCAAGCGGATAACGCACCTTCACCGCCGCGTAGAAGATCGGGTCGAGGCGGTTGTACAATGAGAGCTTGCGGGTCTCGTCGGTGGGCCGCCGGTCAGGAGCGCGGTTATCCCGCACCAGACGTTGCTCACGAGCCAAGATCGGCTGCGGGTCAACGCCTGCGGGATGACGAAGCGCCGCGTGCTCCTGCTGGTGGCTCTCGCGCAGGGCTGCCGGCACGCTCCCCTTGATGATGTCGATGAGAGCTCGACGTCCATCTCGGTCAGCCGAAGAGTCCGTACCCCGAAGCCAGGTGTCGGCCACAGAGTTCCGCTCCACGACGAGGGCCAAGACGTCATAGAGGAGCCCATTAACCTTCTCGATAACCAGAGAGGTGGGGTCGTCGAGGTCAAAGGGGGCCAAGTCCAATCCAGCGGACTCAAACTCGGTCCGAAGCTGCACCACCAACTCGGAGAGGCGGTCGGTGTCGTCGGTACCACGATAATGATGTTTCTTGGAACCAAGGATATCCTCGCGGATACCCTTGGCCCAAGCCCGATGCAAGCGCCCCTTGTACACCGCGTCAACCGTGGCATGTTGGTCGACTAGGTGCTTCCGCAACGCGACAGCAGAGTCGGAGTTGCTGGAAACAGCAGGGGGCACCACAGGTGGAGTGCTAGCGGTCGGAGTGTCCCGAACCGCATCCAGAAGCCGTATTGAGGCGTCCAAGTCGGAGTCCCTCAATAGGCGTTTACGAGCTCGTGTAGATGCTGCCATACTGTAGAAAGCCAGAGAAAAGATGATGCGCGGCTGCACGTTTGGGTGTTGTGGCGGAAATGTAGGAAAGGCGTAACGGCGGAACGTGCGGAGAGGCGAAACGAGCGTGGGGCACTTGCAAATGTCGTCGTGGTCAAAGGTGTCCGGAGCACCAGCCCAAAGTACGTAAACCAGCGGGATCAGGGCAGGTAAGATAACGTAAATGAACATTGCCAAAACCGAGCAATAGCAACGCGCGGTGCCCATGACTCGCAGCCGCAAAAAGACGTCTACCGTAAAGCCATGTCCCAAATCCTAGTCGCACCCAAACGCGCAAGTGCGCACCACCTCTTCAAGCGGCTGCTTAGCCAATCATGACCAAGATAGCAAGTGGAATGAAAACGTGGATGGGGCCACGACCTACCGGAATATCCAAGTACACTAGATATCAGAAAGTCCCGTACTCGTGTGGATAAACTCAGTAAGATAAATAAACCCTAAGCTAGATATACCCGGAACGGTCTCGGACGGTCTCGGAGTCTAGCCTACCTGTGACAGCGTGTGTCACAGTACGAACCTACAGATCAGTCAGCACTCCAGTGTTGGTCCTAGGGATCTGTCATAGGGGCCTGACCGGGACTCCCAGTCAAGGCTGCCTATACAGATTTCAGCACGGATCAGTCACGGTCCAGTGTTGGCTACCTAGGAATCTGTCATAGGGGCCTGCACCGGGACTCCCGGTCAGGGCTGCCTATACAGATTTCAGCACACCACCCCAACACTGTGGGTGGTGACTGACAGGTAAGTCAGAGAAGTTAAGATAAGTTAGGGTAGGAGCTAGGGTGACAAACCTAACTGCTAATCCAACTGTGCTATTCTGATACACAAATTGAAACCCTCTAGCTAGCACAAGTGCAGAAACCTACGGGTAAGGAGCTCCCGCTAAACAACTGAAAGGCACTGTGTAAGCAAACCAGATTGAAGATTGTAGATGTCAAAGCAAAGCGTAAACCAAATTGAAGACCACGTTGAGGTCAAAGTACATCTCAGCACACCACCAGAGTGGTGTACTGCCAGAGCTAGAAGGAAAACTACTCGGGGTCAAAGTTCAGAGGGGCACCGTCACCACAATGTCCACGGTAGTAGCTTGCAGCACTGCTCTCCAGTGGGTCAGGCGGCCGGTGAACCACCGTCGTAGCACCCAGGGAGTGCAGTACTGCATCCAAAGTGACGGGGTCCAGCTCGGAAATACCAGGGTAGATGCATAAATCCCCTTTGCACAGCACAGGCTGCGGCGGTGCAGCCCGACCCGATACCTGCACAAAGCCGATGTCATTGGCCGCCGTGTAGGCGGCAGCTCCCACACCCATGATCGAGATGAAAAGGATAAGGGAGAGAAGGTAATGAAACCCCCACGGGCCCGCGTGTGCGGGGAAGCCCCATGGCGGCTTGCCACATCCATAGGTGCGGGAAGCACCACCAGACTCAGGCACGTGGGCCGCAGGCTCTGACGCATGATTGGCCGAGACAGCCGGGGCCCGCGGCTTGACGGCGAAGCTGCCGTCTGCAAAATCCTCGTAGTCGTCGGTGTCGTAGCCGGTCAAGTCAACCGGCGCAACCGCGGCGTGGTTGACAGCTTCCACAACCCCCGCGAATTCACCGCCTACTTAAAAAAAACCGTCCCGGTTGGCTCCTGCGGAGCTGACTGTTTTTTCCGTGAAAATTGTGTGATATTTTTGAAATAATCTGATGATATTCTAGTTTTTAGGACGTTTACTGGAATATTTTTACAACCTTAAGGTAAAATTTGAGCTCCCCTTTGCCCTGTTTGACTGGATATGCTTGCCTTAAGCGAAACCCTGATATGAAGTTTGCGCCTTGTATGTTTGAAGTGAACGCATTACTTCTGGCTGGCTGAGTTTACTCAGTCAGTTAGAACAAACAAAATCGCCAGGAGAAGCTGGGGAGCGTTGCTCTCCAGTGAGGAACCTATACCATTTTAATACAACACAGAACGACATAGCCCAACCCTCTCACAAAAACGCATCTGATTTTTGATCTAAAGCGCGACTATGTTTGACATTGTTTGAACAGGCGAGAAAGAACATCATAAACAACATCGAGAACAGTATGGAAGAGCCTATGGCTGAAATCGAGGCTCAGCACGACATGACATTGTCCGAGAGTTTCGCAGAAGTCTTGGCAATCGAGTCCGAGGCCTACAAGAGTCTCAACGACTGGAGCAGAGGGATAGGAAAAGAACGCGTCGAATCCTTCCTCTACTTGCACTTCGTCTCCCAACTGAAGGAGAAGCTGGGAGAAGATTACGCAACCACAGGCATCTTTGGCAACATCAAGCAAATCAAAACCCTGGGGCTTTACACTCTTCAGGTGAGCGCAAACAAAGTGTATGAATAGCTTAGCAATACAAATTAAAAGCGTGCGCCATTTTCTCTTGCAAATTTCATTCTTTTTTTTACGCATTCGCGAGTCATTATTTTCTTCCTCGCACAAGAGCACCCTCGCATTCACTTTTCAGATTTTGCTTCGCCCTATAGGGCGAAGGAAGTTTAAAGCATTGCAAAGCACGCGCACAATTCACCACGCTCTCAAACCTCTTCCCTCCCTTTCATTCTTCATTGAGCGCGTTAAAAGCATGCCTCTAACTCTTGGGATTAACCACGCATTTCAGGTTTTCAAGTACCTCCCCAAACTGTGTAAAATCACAGAAGACGCAGAAGGAATTGAACACGTCTCTGTCACTGGAGAAGAGTGTATGGCTGCCACTGCAAAGCTCATTGGAGCGATTAAAAGCGGGATTACAGAGGAGTGCGTGAGCTCCTTTGTATGGCACCTCGTTTTCTACGAGCTCTACTGTCCAGTTATGGACGCGACGTCCACCAGCGTCGTTGAGCTGGAAGGACAACTGAGGGAAGAGGCGGACATTGCAGCGAAAGCACAGGCAGAAAGCCTCAGTGACCTGGACCTGCACGGCAAAGACGAGAGAGTGGAGGACGTGGAGGAACAAGCCGAATTGGGCGCCTCTGAAGGGGAAGGTGGAGACGACTGGGAGGGCGCCGCTGACAGAGGTGTGCTTACATCCCAACACAACACTACGTCTAAGGTTTTCCTATGTGCCGCATTTGTTTGCACTCTCCACTTGTGCGTCAGCACGACGCGCATTCTCTTTGTCATTGCACAATTTAGCTCACAAGGCTTTCCGCATCTCCATCACGAAACCGCAGGTGACTTCGACAACTCGGACTTTCTCACAGGCAGTGAGGGCAACGGCAGTAGACTGCTAAGTCACGAAGAGACTGCGGAATTCGACGAGAGTACGCTGAGAGCAGCGCTTGCTTACACTCAAAACGTGAGCGAGCGATCGGAGTCCATTGAGGGACACGAAGGGGACCTGCAGAACGAGGATTTCCTGCGAACTCTTAAAATAACCAGGGAAGATCTTGCTGACGCCACAGTCTTTGAGGAAGAAGTCATAAAAGAGGCACGCAGACAAATCACAAACAATTTGCTAAGACTTCATCTGGACGTAGCGGCATTGGCAGTAAGCGGTGTGGCACGAGAGGATTCCGCCCAACCCCCTTTCATCCTGGTCTTGCTAAAGACAGAAAAAGAGGCAGCAGCATTGCTAGAAGTAGGAGTGCTCGTCATTAAAGACGAACGACTCAACATTCGCCCGAAGTCAAACAGACTAGTCAGATTCAACGTCAATTTCAAAGCAGCTGGTCCGAATCTTCGTGTTTCCACTGAGAAAATTGCAAAGCACCTTCTCTCAACACCTTTTGCAGGTTTCATCAGGAGAATTGTCTTCACTCAGACGGTCAGCACGCCGATCAACGGCGGATCAAGAGGTACACGGCTTGAGAGAATTCTATACGTGATCCTTCGTCCTCCATTGGGTCCCTTCCCAGAACCGCCGAAGCCGGACATTAAAGAGAAAGCCCATCACCTGTACTTCATTCCCCTGCTCTACCCGTTCGATCCTCTTGGCATCATTCGTCTCACACAGTGCAGTGCCTGGCAGTGCTACCGCTGCTTTCCATCACCCCAACGGTTCGGACATTGCTCTGGCACCTGCCCTGAAAGGCTCTACGGCAAGGGGGGGAAGGGAAAGGGAAAAGGAAAAGGCCAATCGACCGCCCGACAGCAGACTGCTAGCTCACAGGTAGCACGGTCTGCCAGCTGGATACAGGCACGTGACCGATCCGAGAAGCGGAAGAGTGAGCCCCTCTCCACGAGCCCTGCTCACAAGCTCTCATCCCAACAGGCAAAGGTCAGAAAAGAAGCAATTTCAGCAGCTGCTGCCACTGGCCTCAAGCCACCTGGCTTCGATTGAACTTAAAGCGGCCACACCTGGTCTGGATCTTGGTTTTTTAGCCCCATCCTTTTTACAAGTGACAGACCCTGACACTCACTGATATGGTAAAGCTGTTCTCACATTTCTTTAGAGTTGTCAAAACCCCCAAACTCTCTCTGGTGTCTTGTTTGTGCTTCAATCCCAGTCTGATAAGTTTGTCACACTTTAAACTTATTTGTGCACTAAGCCTGCTGACAGTTTCCCTCACAATTTTCGAGAAACCGCTTAGTCCTGTCTGCTCTACTGAATCTGCAAACAGTGTTACAAATTGTGTCAGCACTTGTAGGGTGTTAAATGACTCAACAAAACAGGCTGTGGACCTAACTCAGTTATTTGCAAACCTCACTCAACAGTCTGCTAACTTAACTTGTTATGACAACAATACATGTGAATTAAATTGTCCAACAAAACAGTCAGTCAGGATAAACTACACTCCTGGTAACCTAAGAAAACAGTTTTTTAACCGAGCACGGCAGTCTGATAACTTTAGACAACAATATGTTACCTTAACACAAAAGCATGTGTTTTCGGAGTGCAGTACTAAACAGCTTAACAATAAGGTCACAGATATAGTTAAACACCTGTACGGTCGGAAAACAAACAGTACGGTAAACCTTTCAAACAGATACATAGAAGTCACTAAACAGGTTAGTAACTTAACTAGTTCCTATGTCACCAATAAATGCCGGTTTGGTAGTGTGACAATACAGCAGGGCTCTATATCGGTTTGGTTTTTCGGTATCGATACAATCCGATATCCGAAAAACGGCATCGATAATCGGCACAATCGATAAATAATCGATTACTTGGACATTTATATGTAATTTGTCATAAATTAAATATGGAACACCAAAACCTGCACAATCGATAGTTAGACATTGCAATCCGATAATCGGCGATAAATACGATATATCGATAGTATCGGTTATCGGAAATATCGATATAGAGCCTGGCAATACAGTCTGTTAGCATAATATACACTATTGATAGCTTAAGAAAACAGTCCTCAAACCGAACTCGGCAGCCTGTCAACAATATGTCAACTTAACACACATACAGTAAGAACCGGGTTATAAGAAAGTCGACCTATAAGAAAGCAGCCGCTGGGTTTTTGCCAAAATTTTAAGAACAAGAAAGTAAGCCAGCCGCTGGCGAAGTGACGGAGACCTACTCAAAAATGTCCATATTAAGAAAGTACACACGCTGGGAAAATGAAATATTATGCATAAATTATAGCAAAAAACATTGATTTAAGAAAGTACCCGCTAGATTTCTGGAAGTAAATAATGTAAGTAGATTATACTACAACGAATATGCAGCAGTGGGCAACCTATTGTGTTAGTAATTTAAGAGCTTTAAAACCTACATGATAACAGGTTTCAAGACTAATTAAATTGTGTCAATGAGGAGCGCACGGGCAATATATCATAAATCACAAATCCTGTTACCACGGCTAATAGGGAACTTAATTAATCCATTTATCTCATGCAATACGATACCGGCTGTATAACATAAACCCACACTGCATTTACAAGCAGTGGCTACAAGCCTATTACTCCACAGGTGCAAACATAAGCCAAGATCCATCCACAGCCTCTGCGAGCTGTGCCTCTGTGGGGTTGCCTACATATGTGCTTGTAGTCAAGCCGTGCTTTGCGACCCTCCCCTCACAAGGGTAGAACACCTGGAAGGTGAAACCCTCTTTGTTTGTGGGCAACTTCTTGCGTACACGCCCGAGCTGCCAACCCACTTACAGTACCCCCATTACAGTACAGTTCCAACGAACGTTTGCACACTCGATTGTTTTAAGAAAACATTAAGAAAGCAGCCGCTGGGTTGCATCGCCCAAGGGGCGTCGATTAAGAATGTGTCACGCTAGCGATCCCGAAAAACGGACGAATGCTATCAATCCAAGGCGGCCAGGGGGGGCATTTTAAGAAAGCCCCCCACGCTGGCTATCGCACGATGGCCCTCAGATTAAGAAAGCCAGCCGCTAGATTTTTGGGCCTGCTTTCTTATATACCGGTTCTTACTGTATGTGTTAACTTAACACGGCAGTCTGATAACATTTGTCAGACTGATAACTTGACACACTTTCATGTAAACATAACACACATGTATGAAACTTTGATACGGCAGCCTGTTTGGACCGCAGAAAGCCCAAAGCGGCACGCAGATAACTTGATATGGGCTATAGTAGACACGTTACGGTTTGCAGAAAATTTAACACGTTATGCAGATAACTTTACACAACACTTAATAAACTTTAAGTGGCACGCGGTCCTCTTGATAAAAGCAACAATAAACTTATTATGGGACGGAGATAACTTAAAGCGGTTCACTAAAAACTCAATATGGCCCGTAGATAACTTAATACGGCTTGCAAATAACTCTATACAGCTTACTGCAACCTTCAAACCGCATATAGATAGTACTATTTTCAACGAATTTCTTTCAACGGAAATATGCCTCCGTAGGCTCGCAGAACAAGGGGGGGGTCAAATTTTCTGAAATCGAGAATTTTGAAGTTTCCGAGATTGAGAATGTGGTTTCTAAAATCGAGAACTGATTTTCTCGAATCGAGAACTGTTTTCTAAAATTAAGAATGATCTCGATCGAAAAGTTCCATCGCGAGAATAATCTTCATCGAAAAGTTCTCAATAGAGAATATTTAAGGTAATGTATTAACTATGTAGATTCTGAGTAAAGAATCCTAAGGTCAGAAGATTCTCCAGATAGAACTTTTCGATCGAGATTATTCTGCATCGAGAAATTTAGTAGCAAGGCGCGCGACACTGTTCCACCTTCCTAACAGTGCATCTTGACACGAGAGACCACTCGACTGCCGCTGCAAGTAAGCGCACAAAGATTTCCAGTACGGTATATCTTGTTTTAGGCAGTCTTAACAGAAAATTGTGTGACAAGTATTCTTCAACTAATTGGGGAACGTATCTGTTGGTCGCATCCGAACTCTTCGTTCAGACGCTGTGTAGAAAGAGCGCATTTTACGCCGCCACAGCTCAGGATACGGGGACACACTATTCCTTACTTTTGGCGCATTCTGAAGGGCTGTCGTCAAAGTTTCCTTTACACCCTTAAAGACGTTCTCTTTTTTCATCGGAAGTCTTTTGTTTAGTCGTATGCAGGATATGACGCGTACATACCTGGCAGTTTTATTTGTATTCCTTGGAATTGCAGGACTTTCTACGGCGGATGAGCAGCAGGAGTATGTTGAGCAAGACTTTCGGATGAGTGACGCGTTCAACGACCCGCATTACTCGAGTGTCACTGCAGCTAAGTATGGGTTCAGAGTCTTCACGAACCCTCCTGGATTGGGATTAACCGAGAGTCTCACGTTGACTCACAGTGATGGGTTGTACGTTGCTGGTGAGAAAGTGGTAACTGAGAGTGAACATCGCAGAGTCGTTGGTGAACTACAGACTGAGTTGCAAAGTACACGCCATGAGTTGCAAAATACACGAAGCGTGTTGGACAATATGCAAACTCGACTTCAAGACACCGAGAGCGAAGTGTTAGCGTTAGTGCAGGCATTGCGAGAGGTTTCTCCTGCAAATAGCAGTATGATATTACAGCCACCTACTTGTGAAGAACCCGGTGGGAATAAGCTTCACTTTAATGGGACACAATGGGAATGTGTTTGTACAGAGGGGTATAGTGGCGGTTCTTGCGAAGTGGAAATGCATGAGTATGTTAACTGGACTTCGTTTGTTAACACAGAAGTGACAAATACACAAGGTGGTATACAATCTACTGAAGGTGGTTGGGCCTCCTCCTATGCTTTCTCCTCGCAACATTTTTTTCAGAATGATCTACCCATAACGATTGAGTTTGACTTAAATCTAAACCAAGGTGAAGCGATGCTTGGATTCGCGTGTGGACAAAAAAATATGAGTAACCCTATGTACGTGGTTGATTCCTGCTACTATAACGTTTACAGACACCTTGAAGGTAATTGGTATATAAAGGAACCTGGGGAGTCTTTTAGTTTCCGGCCGCATGGAGTGACTTTCGTGCCAACTTGGGAGAGCGATTCTTGGCAGATGCAAATCAATGAATTGGGCTTCGTAAACTTCATGCGGAATAATGTTGTTTTCTACACAAGCTCAAGTAGCCTCTCACTTCCAGCATATGCCAGAGTGGATTTTAATCGAGGTGGTTATGTTGAAAAGGTTGAGATTCAGCGATAAATTTAGCATTTCAAAGCTTCTTGCGTGGTCTGTGTTTGTGTTGCACCAGGAGAACTTATCCTTTATTTACTTTTATAAGTCTAACGAGATTCATAAGTCAGGGACTCCTAGAGTTGAAGTCTATTACATCTGAACAATTTTGGCAATTTTTACCCAAATAAAGCTATGGTAGTATGTATTGCCAGAGTCTCTTAAGTATCCTCGTTTTTGTATCCTGTAAATTGAGTTTTGTGCTCGCTATTTTGGTAATTTGTGAAGGTAAATTTTGGAATGACACTCTCAAATAGACATTATGTGTGTGTGTGTGTACTATGTCTATATGGAGCAATTTATCACACCATAATTGTCACAAAGTTCATTTTAAACATAGTTATGTGTGAGATGTACATCAAATTGGGGATCTGTTTAGTAAATAATGATCTTTTAGAGGAAGATTTTAGAAAATAGAGAATAAATGAAAGTATTGACTAACCAATTTGGATATGATAGAAATATGTATTATTGTATAATATTTTGTTAACATCTAATTATATGATTACACTCACTCTTATTATATATTCACTGTGCATTACATTTGTACATCTTGGAAATGTAGATAATTTGCGTAGAAACATTTCATATACATATTATATAATGAAGAAGCATTTATGTTCCAAGATTTATTCCCAAAATGATTTCTGTAAGACCAATTATAATATATTTTCCAAGTCCAAAGTAAGAGAATACTCCTTTAAAAGAAAGACTTTCCAAAATGAAAAAGACTTTTATAATGATCAAAGGAATAAAAAGATAAAACAAGATTACAAATTTCAATTAAACACATTATTTAAAGAATTAGCCGAACTCCAAGCAAAAGAAATAAAACAAGTATTTTCAAATGAATTAAGAGAGAAAGCATTGCAAAAACCGGTAAATACACCAACGGAAAAACAATATGTTTATTCAACGGAAGGAGATTTAGTTTCATTACCGGCAAGAATTAAACCTCATCCAAATTCTAATTATGAAATTATTCATGTCAATCCAAAACCGGGAACTGAAAATGATCTTGTAAAATTACATGGTAATAGAGCAAATGTATACCGAAAATTATCCCCAAACCGAAAGAGTTTCCACGGCAAGATCTAGATTTGGTTTCGCAAATGCTATAGGCGGTTCAGTTATGGGTGGTTATTTTGGATACTATCAACCAACAAATTCTAAAGCGATGAACATTATTTTAGAACGACTCAAGGTGTATTAGAAGGTGCATTGTTAAACGAAGCGCCCCCTATTAATTTTACAGATTTTATGGATACCATGGGAGTTAAAGAGAGTCTAGAAGAAAAGAATTATTTACGGAAATATTTAGGGTTGCATCCAATTGAAGAAAAAAATATAGAAAAAGTCCCTAGTTATGACCCAATTACCGAAAAAATTAGAAAAATAACGGGTAGACAAAAGCAAGATAAAAAGCTATTTTCGCCTACAACCGGAGTAAGTTATGAAAATAGAAACATAAATTCAGGTAATTTTAAAAAGGGAATTAAATAGATTGACTTCATACATATTGCTTTCAAACAGTTTTTGCAGTAACTATTTAGAGGTCCGTCACCCATATCATCATCAAGAATTATGCAGCTGGCACAAACAGCCTTGCAACAAACAAAACAAGGAGTCCATTTCACCTTTTGCAGTGAGTCACAAGTAACGCACTTTACAACTGAGCAAATATCCTGTGGTAAACACCCAGAAATAAAAAGAAGTTAGGACTTTTTGGGAAGAAGGAAACCCTGCTTATCATGGAAAGAGATGTTTATCTCATCCACTTTTTTGAACCTAGCGTGAGCACTTCTGAGAGAAAGCATTTTGTAGAACAGGAAATAGGTCTGAGCGAACACAACTCGAGTTTGGCGTTGTTGTCGTACGCGATGACGTGGCTGTCGTGCTGCTGAATAACTGACTGTGGTGTTTTGGGTTAATGTAACGGCTGATATGTCATGGGTGGCGTCCGTGGCTGCTGTGCGAGGGTGCTGTTGTCGTGACGAGTCGTACTGTAGCGCATTGGCGTGTTTTGGGGTATAATTAAATGCGTGACAAGCGTCATCGGGCGGATAACTGATTGTGAGGAAGGGGTTGTCTGAGGGGCACCACACTGATCGCGTGTTTCACGGGGGTTCGACTCGCAAAAGGGAATGGGCCTGTGAGATTTGCCCTTGTAAGGGCAGCGGTCAGAAGGGCTTGCCTTAAGGCGTGGGTGCTGGCATCTGCTTTCCTGGTGGCTCGCTGAAGCAAGATTTATATCTGGCTGACGTGGATCGCTGGTGGTATCTAAGTGCGAAATCGGGGCGGTGGTGTGGCTGGTATAAATTATATATTGACTAGTATAACTAGCACACTGGCGCAACTGGGGGAAAATGGTGTTGCAGAGTGGGGGAAAATGGTGACAACCGAGCGTGAACGTGAGAATGACTGTCTGAGGGGTGGCAGGGGTGTGGCTGAGCTGGGGCAGCGGGGGGGAGACCCTGTCGGGGGCTGCGAAGGGGTTCCCCCCCTCGACCCTATGGTTGAGCGTGTCCATAGTTGTGACAAGTCACCCTACACAGAATGACTGGTCACATACATACAGATGACAGATGACAGATGACAGATGACAGATGATATATATAAAGATTTTTTTCAAAAAAATAAAAAAGGTGCGGAAACATAAACCGATGACCCTCGTATAAAAAATCTTCTAAATTCGATTATTTTCGTGCTGAACATTGCACAAAATCTATTTTCGCCAAGTCGCAGACCACTGAGCAAGATGGCCTCGCCTACGTGAAGAGCTGTCGCCGCAGGGAGTCAGCGCTCAACGCTGGCAAGATGGTGGAGGACTCCATCGTTAGACAAGACGTCGAGGAGTGCATCAAGGGACTTCGTATTAAGGAATACCGAGATCTCGTATCCGAGCAGCTGCGAGTCAGCCATCCTGCCCCCAACAAGGTCACGTGGGAGGACTTGGAGGTCATCGTGGAGGTTCAGGATAAGCTGAAGAACGATGCTGAAGCATGGGCTCTGACACTACAGCAGGAACTTGTTCGCAGGCTTACCTGTGTATACTCTTGCTACGAAGCCAGGCAACTGGGGCTTGACCTGGCCGAGCCGGTGTCCTCCATGAGGCGCTCTAGCTCTGCCCGTAAGGCTGGGAACAGACGCAGGGACCCCAAGAAGAAGGAGCCAGCACAGCCTGGTGGTGATGATGCTAGGAAGCCTTCGAGGGAGGTGAACAATGCGGAGCGGCACAAGCCCACTTACGGCAGGGTCCCACCATGCCCTCACCGGGCCTCAAGCCTTGTACCTCACAGCCCCATCACTTGCACCTCCCTCACTTGCCCTCACCGGGCCT
>LGRX02000451.1:0-55064 GCA_001247695.2 Cymbomonas tetramitiformis
TGTCACAGTGTGGCATGGGCTCCGCGTTCGTTCTGAAGCCACGATTGTCGACAAATTAAGAACTTATACTTTGAGGAGACGCGTGCTCGAACGATGGCGAATTTTGGCGATGGCATGGGTTCCGAAAACCACGATTGCGTCAGCGTATCTGGGATTTGTGTCGCCCAATTTCAAGGCCATTAGATGAAAGCCTATTCAATCTGTTGGTCGCAAATATTTATCCCAATAAAATGAATTAATACAACGTCATCTCGGATATTTGTCGCTGACATGTTTCTTGCGTTTTTAGTGGTGGTACAGATTCCGGTGTCCAACAGTGCATACAGGTCGGATCCCGAAGGTATTTTAGATGGAATCATTGGCGGTCGACCAATGGTTTCCGCGAATGATGATATTTAGCATCCTTTCTCGTGCAGTTCACGCCATCAATCTCACTGCTGCTTTTTGCTTTCACAGGTTTGTCTTATGCTCATCTGCCTTTCAGCCAACGCCCGTTACATTTTTGTGAGGCTGCTCCTGTGAAAGTTTTAGCAGCCTTCGTATCGATGTTGCTTATTGTGTTCTGTCGCGCGAGAGTTGTGCGGGGAGTCGAGCATCCGTAACAGCAAGCGCACACAGTATCACTGGGATATTTGCCGGGTTTGTGTAGGGATGTCTGCGAAGCGCTTATTTTTCTCAGCTGCAGTCCACAACGAAGTACCACACTCAGAATTTTCTCACAAACGCACGGCACGCCCGTCTTGCTGTGCGCCAAATTCAGGGAGAACGGCACATTGTTGTGACATTAGCTCAAGAAAGAGCGCTGGAAACCTTTTCCAGAGGTCTCAGTTCGATTCTGAGATGTCACTCACTTCCACGGTGAGGCCGTGTAGGGAAAATGGCAGGCAGGTACGTTCGCGGAGCCGTAAGCACTTTCTGCAGTACCTTTGAGTGCCATTGCCTGCTTTCGAGTCCGCTGCAGGTCCTTCTTCGGAAGCCATCTTTTCGGTGATACTAGCTCAAAAGAGCGCCGGTTTTTACATTCGGAGGTCTTAGTGTGACTCTGAGATATCACTTCCACGCTTTACGAGTACGCATATCTTCTAGCTTAGGGCTTTCTCTCACATGTCTTAGTTTGCAAGGGTGCTCTGCTGCATTCCAGCTGGGTTCGTGAGCGCAGGCGTGTCCGTTGCGGACCATCCATTGAGACGCATCTCTTTTTGTGATATTAGCTCAATTCAGAGCGCCGGACACTCAGTCCGGAGGTCTCAGTTCGAGTCTGAGATTTCACTTCCACAGACATGGCTGCGCGCGGCACCGGCGGTGAGGGTATGGGAAGCGGCATCTCTACGTGCGTTCGAACCTGCGTTTTATGCCTCACGAGCGCTCTTCTCAGATCAGAGCCTGTCGCTACCAAGCGAAGACCCCTCGAAGTGGTTCTGGATCATTGAACCGTGACGAGCCAAGCGCTTTCCTGCACTTGCAGTGTGCACCTTAAAGCATTTGCCTTATCACAACTGCACCGCGGCTTCGACTTCGAAGCTTGAGGCGAAGCGCCTTGCACCCAGCAACGCAGCTAGCCTGATTGGCTGAGACGTTGACCACTGGAGCCGTGGACACGCAGGCATGCTTGGAAGCCCAACGCGCATGGAGGAGTAGCAACCCAGGGCAAAAATCTCACAGCACACCACGATCGGAGCTGGCACGACTTGTGCATCATCGCTGAAACGCCGAGATTTTAAGAGGGGTTGAAATCTGGTTGGCAATACCCAGTCAGCTCAGATTCAAAACCTGACAGCCCCATACGCCCGAGCACTTGTTCTCACGACCTGATAGGCAGGTGATAACATATGCTCGGGCCGCACCCTAACCATTTACGTGATATGGTCGGCCGACCCAACTTCCCCTCGGTGTATGATGAGTCAAAACAAATGATATCTGTTTTCATGCACATGATAATACCGCAATAGTGTTATCATAGATATTACGTCAAATATATCTATAATTCTGAACCCTCAGCATCAGCATATCTGGAACTGATGCGTAGTGTTTTTTATATTACGAGAAAACTGCGGAAGGCATTTTGGGTTTCACTATAAAATCAATAGCTATGGATGCACGACGATCCATCATGCATATGATGGCTCCCTGAGCTCACAACACATATATTCATCGTTCCGAACCCTCAGCATCAACAGATATGGACGGCAACCGACATTCCCATAGCTTTTCACAACATGCGCAACAAAACTGCGAAAGGCATTTCGGGTTCCACTATAAAATCGATATCTATGGTTGCACGACCATCCAGCAGCCATATGATGGCTTCCTGAGCTCACAACACATAAATCTATCATTTGGAATGCTCAGCATCAGCCCATCTCGACCGGAACCGAAAATATGTAGGGTATTTCATATCACGCGAAACTGCGGAAGCCATTGTGAGCTACACTATAAAATCGATATCTCGGGATGCACCGCGATGCATCATGCATGTGATGGCTTCCTGAGCTCACAACACATAAATCTATCATTTGGAATGCTCAGCATCAGCCCATCTCGACCGGAACCGAAAATATGTAGGGTATTTCATATCACGCGAAACTGCGGAAGCCATTGTGAGCTACACTATAAAATCGATATCTCGGGATGCACCGCGATGCATCATGCATATGATGGCTTCCTGAGCTCATAACACATAAATCTATCATTTGGAATGCTCAGCATCAGCCCATCTTGACGGGAACCGAAAATATGTAGGGTATTTCATATCACGCGAAATTGCGGAAGCCATTGTGAGCTACACTATAAAATCGATATCTCGGGATGCACCGCGATGCATCATGCATATGATGGCTTCCTGAGCTCACAACACATAAATCTATCATTTGGAATGCTCAGTGTCATCAGCCCATCTCGACCGGAACCGAAAATATGTAGGTATTTCATATCACGCGAAACTGCGGAAGCCATTGTGAGCTACACTATAAAATCGATATCTCGGGATGCACCGCGATGCATCATGCATATGATGGCTTCCTGAGCTCACAACACATAAATCTATCATTTGGAATGCTCAGCATCAGCTCATCTCGACCGAAACCGAAAATCTTAAGGGTATTTCTTATTACGCGAAACTGCGGAAGGCATTTTGGGTTTCACTATAAAATCGATATCTCGGGATGCACCGCGATGCATCAGGCGTATGATGGCTTCCTGAGCTCATAGCACATATATTTATCATTCCCATCGCTCAGCATCGGCTCATCTCGACCGGAACTGAAAATCTGCAGGGTATTTCTTATTACGCGAAACTGCGGAAGGCATTTTGGGTTTCACTATAAAATCGATATCTCGAGTTACACCGCGATCCATCGGGCATGTGATGGCTTCCTGAGCTCACAACACATACATCTACCATTCCGAAACCTCAGCATCAGCTTGTCTCGACTGGAAACCAAATTCTGTAGGGTATTTCATTTGACGCGAAACTGCGGAAGGCATTTTGGGTTTCACTATAAAATCGATTTCTGTAGATGCACAACGATCCATCGGGCATATGATGGCTTCCTGAGCTCATAACACATATATCCACCATTCCGAAGCCTCGGCATCAGCATATCCCGACCGGAACCCATATTCTCTAAGGTATTTCGTATTGCGCGAAAGTGTGGAAGGCATTTTGGGTTCCACTAGAAAATCAATTTCTGTTTATGCACGACGATCCATCGGGCATGTGATGGCTTCCTGAGCTCATAACACATATAACTATCATTTAGAATGCTCCGCATCAGCTCATCTCGACCGGAACCGAAAATCCGTAGGGTATTTCATATTACGCGAAGCTGCGCGAAGCCATTGTGAGTTTCGCTGTAAAATCGATATATATCGATGCACTTCGATCCATCATGCATACGATAGCTTCCTGAGCTCATGATACATATATCTATAATTAAGGATGCTCCGCATCAACCCATCCCGAACCCAAAATCTGTAGGGTATTTCCCCATTTCGCGTAACGGCGGAAGGCAATTTGGGTTACCCTATAAAATCGACCTCATGAGGAATGGTATGCTTTACCATGATTGCATGGTAAATCTACACATGGCAATACGCACACAGGGCTAATTAATGTATGCCTAAGGTTGTATTGAGACTGAGTGTGAATAAGCTTCCCATTATCTCAAGTTAGCACCAACCAAATAATCTGGCGAGCTCAGCAGAGGAGAGAGAATATAGCATGCTAACGCTCGTATGATGTTATAGTATGTTACAGTAATAACTATAATATGTTACAGTAATAACTATTTTACACTATTCTATTCTACGGTATTCTATACACTCACTGTGGGAATAATGGCCGGCGATTCAAAAAGGATCGCTTGGTTGATAGTGGTGGTGGTGGTGTCGCTGGGATCGTTGTGCGGTCATCAACACACAGTCGTGTGTGTGTTGACATTCGCTTTGCCTCATCTACAAGGACGCATCCCCGTTCCAGTTGCCGTCTTTGTTTCGCTTTGTTGCCTAGGACCTTGTGAAATGCAGTAACGTGAACATCCGACGGAGGGACACGACGTTGTGCGGGAAAGCCTGAGGGTTGGCAGGTTGGTTGGCAGCTAATTTTTATTTGAACGCTCTGCCTTCTAGAAAATTGGCTTTTGTCCCGCCACAAAAAGCCATATCCACTCGTTTGGGGACGCGAGCTGGATGGGACCCGCGAGCTAAACGGACGGGGAGGAGACAGGGACGCGGGCGAATTGGTCTTGGGGATGCTGGTACACCAATTCTCTGTGGCATCCATCTCGTCGTCCGTCGAATTTTGGGTAACGTCGCCTCCCTCCGCCTCAGAATTCCCGCCACTTCTTTCACTGCAGAGTTCATCCTGCAGTTGGGTGACAACGGGCGGGGTATGGACGTCTGCAACCTTATCACTCTCAAAATCAGTACCAGCAGGGCTTGTGCGAAGTTGTTCGCTCTCTGCAAAAAATTTTTTTTCCCGTTTTTGCTGCCGCGCAAAGTTTGATCTTTTGCCCCGCTTGCGGCCCATGCCTACGCCCACACCGCAACACCCCCATAACCGATGCATCTGTTAGTCTCACTCCTCGGGCTTACTCGTCTATACAAATATACGCTCGACACACGCAAGCATTCATAGACAGTGAGACACGAGTCCGACTTGCATACCTGCAGCGCAGTCCATAGGCCAAACGCATGCAGGGACAGTGAGACACGACTCGGACTTACATATTATCTGCGGCGCAGTCCAGAGGCCAAACGCATGCAGGGACAGTGAGACACGAGTCGGACTTACATATCATCTCACTGCAGCGCAGTCCATAGGCCAAACGCATGCAGGGACAGTGAGACACGAGTCCGACTTACATACCTGCAGCGCAGTCCATAGGCCAAACGCATGCAGGGACAGTGAGACACGACTCGGCGGGACTTACATATCATCTGCTGCGCAGTCCAGAGGCCAAACGCAAACAGGGACGGTGCGACACGACTCGGACCTACATATGATCTGCAGCGCAGTCCATAGGCCAAACGCATGCAGGGACGGTGAGACACGACTCGGACACACATATCTATAGGGGTGCAGCCTAGCTGACTAATATCCACGCTAGACACAAAATATTCACATGCTGGAGGCCTGACTTTACCTGCAAACGCTGGATGCTATCGTATGCTCCGACAGCAGTAGAATGCCTCTCTTGAAATTTTTGAAATGAAGCACGAAGTTCAAATTGATCAGCCGATAGTAAGGAAGGTTCACGCTTCGATTTTCACCTAATTGATCTCAGGGCTCACGATTTATTGCTTTTGTCTGATTTATCATCATTATTTCCTTCCATGCGAACGTCATCTCCCCGGAACAATGCCACCTCATCGAAAAGCTATCTTCCGTTATACCAAAGATCTTTCCATCGAAATTGCATATTCCTCGGCGGGCCAATCGGGTTGGCCGAGACAGTTCGCCTGAGATGATAATTATGTTCCCATTACTGACTTGGCGAAACGTTCCAAAAAGTGAAACCAAGTTGAAATCGCCGATCGTGTGCTATTGAGGGAACACTCTGGTTCTCAGTGTGTATGACGTCCGATGACAGTAGAAAGAAAAGTGCCCTCCTCCAGAAATCCAGCCAATGAGAGCGTTTGATATCGCCCGACGTGGCCAGTGGATCTCGGAAGGTCTGTCATGATGCAGAACTGCGCGTCTCGCGTCATGGTCCATGTGGTATTTAGGCGGGTCCAAGCGATAATTTAGCAGGTCCGTGTGACTATTCGGCGGGTCCACGTGGGCATTAAGCGGGTACATGTGATTAGTATGTGGGTCTATGCGATTATTCTGCGGGTCCATGTGATTATTTTGTGGGTCCATACGATTCTTCGGGGGGTCCATGTGGGTATTAAGCGGGTCCATGCGATTGTAAAACGGGTCCATGTGCTCTGCAAGCGGGTCCATTCGATTATGATGTGGGTCCATACGGTTATTCAGCGGGTCCATGTGATCATTTTGTGGGTCCATACGATTATTCGGCGGGTCCGTGCGGGTATTAAGCGGGTCCATGCGATTGTAAAACGGGTCCATGTGCTCTGCAAGCGGGTCCATGCGATTATTATGTGGGTCCATATGGTTATTCAGAGGGTCCGTGTGATTATTTTGTGGGTCCATACGATTATTCGCGGGTCCGTGTGGGTATTAAGCGGGTCCATGCGATTGTAAAACGGGTCCATGTGCTCTGCAAGCGGGTCCATTCGATTATTTTGTGGGTCCATACGGTTATTCAGCGGGTCCATGTGATCATTTTGTGGGTCCATACGATTATTCGGCGGGTTCGTGTGGGTATTAAGCGGGTCCATGCGATTGTAAAACGGGTCCATGTGCTCTGCAAGCGGGTCCATTCGATTATTTGTGGGTCCATACGGTTATTCAGCGGGTCCATGTGATCATTTTGTGGGTCCATACGATTATTCGGCGGGTCCGTGTGGGTATTAAGCGGGTCCATGCGATTGTAAAACGGGTCCATGTGCTCTGCAAGCGGGTCCATGCGATTATTATGTGGGTCCATATGGTTATTCAGAGGGTCCATGTGATTATTTTGTGGGTCCATACGATTATTCGCGGGTCCGTGTGGGTATTAAGCGGGTCCATGCGATTGTAAAACGGGTCCATGTGATCATCAAGCGGGTCCATGCGATTATTATGTGGGTCCATATGGTTATTCAGCGGGTCCATATGATTATTTTAGTATACAATGCAATTATAAACAATATTTACAAGTGAACTGGTCAGGACGGCAAAAGCAGTACGGCAGTTCTACACAAAATGATTGCTATTCTTCGTCACCACTATCTTCCCCTGCCTGTGCCCCACTCCTCGTCTTTCGCATCTTCGTCGGCCGTCTCCTCATCTCCATTCCCATCCGAGGCCCCATCACCATTCTCATCACCATCCCCGCCATCCCCGGACGCCTCCATGTCCTCCACCACCTCCCCCTACAAAATAGGGATTATTCCAAAGGCTTGGACGGCACCACTCCGGGCGCCCGGAACCGTCCTGAAAATATTTGGTAAAATTCCAAGCCTTTGGAAACCGCCAGGAATTGCAAGGTGAAGCTTTGGGTTTTTCCCTAGGAGTCCTATGGGGTTCCAAGCCGATGGTCCTACGAGGTTCCAAGGGGCTGGACCGAAATTTGTTAGTCCAATGGGTCCTGGTCGATTCCAAGCCGTTGGACCTATGTCCTCGGATTACGTATGACCGAAGTCGTCGGTCCAAGGCGGTTCCAACGGTTTGGAATTCATTTTGGACAATTCCAAGCCTTTGGAACTTTCCAGTCTGAGGTCGGCAGTCTGAAATCGGAGGTTCAACGGCTTGGAACCCCATTGGACCGGTCTCCGCGCAGCACGGGCGTGGTTTCAAAAGATTCCAAGCCTTTGGAACTTGCTAGTACGAGTAATGAAGCTCGAACCCGGAGGCTCAACGGCTTGGAACCCCATTGGACCGGTCTCAGCGCAGCACGTGCGAGGGTTTCAAAAGATTCCAAGCCCTTGGACCTTGTTAGTACGAGGAATGAAGCTCAAACCCGGAGGCTCAACGGCTTGGAACCCCATAGGATCGGTCTCTGCGCAGCACGGGCGTGGGTTTCAAAAGATTCCAAGCCCTTGGACCTTGTTAGTACGAGGAATGAAGCTCGAGCCCGGAGGCTCCACGGCTTGGAACCCCATAGGACCGGTCTCTGCGCAGCACGAGCGCGGGTTTCAAAAGATTCCAAGCCCTTGGAACCCCATAGGCCCAGTCTCTGGGCAACACGGGAGCGTGTTCCGAAATTCCAAGCCCTTGGAACTTCCCGATCTGAGAGCGGAACGCTATGAGCAAGTGCTTGATATATAGACTGATAATTCTCTGGACCGATCATTCTTGCTACGTGCAGTTCAAGACCGTCCAAGCCTTTGGAACGATTATGGAAGTGATATCTTATGGGGTCCAGGCTTAGTCCAATGGTTTGGAACCGCTTCGGAACTTGCGTTTGACGGATTCCATGGTCAGACATTTTTGCACCACATGGACCCTGTTTCGTTCCCTAGACCCGGCGTTTTTTTTTTGTAAAATCTCGGGGACCCGCCAATCCTCATGGGGGCAGCGTGAGAGCGAGCCTTTAACACTGGTCGGTCCAAGTGAGGTCCATGTGTAACGCGTAACCCCAAAATGCACTTTTTTAAGCAAAAAAAGGCAAAAACACCTGTGCGTCGGTCCCATAGGCTTCATTACGGGTCCATGCCGTCGGTCCCACAGTGGTTCAACGGGTTATTTGGCAAGTCCATGCGAGGTCCATGCATGGTCAGACATTTTTGGACCACATGGACCCTGTTTCACGCCCTAGACCCGGCGTTTTTTTACTTTACCCCATAGGGGCGGGCTGTGTTCCACCTATGGGACCATAGGGTTTATTAGGGTTGCGGCGTCTTGCTGCGGTGGATTCCGAACGGGTCCGTGTGGGGTCCGTGTGGGGTCCAAGGCATGGTACCGACGGGTCCATGTGGGGTCCCAGGCATGGTACCGACGGGTCCGTATGGAGTCCAAGGCATGGTACCGACGGGTCCGTATGGAGTCCAAGGCATGGTACCGACGGGTCCGTGTGGGGTCCAAGGCATGGTTCCTACGGGTCCGGGGTTCGGGACCGGTTATGGACTGAGTGATTCCTATCGGTCCGAGACCCCGCCCCCGTATAGTACTGCTCGCTTTAAACACTTACTCACCCCAGCGTGTACGACCTTTTGCAGGCGTTCTACCTGCAACATGCTGGATAAAATGGTTTGGCACTTGTCTATGTGACGATAGATGGCGACTCCACAGGGCATACAAGGAAGCCGCCCTGGACGCTACGTTTCAGAGTATGGCATTTGTCCGTGTAATCAATGCCACCACCGAGGGCTTACGACACGTGAACTTGGCCGCCGTCAAATTCTCCGACATGTCAAACAATATGGTGTATACATTCCGCAACAGGAGTTCGAAGAAGAGAATGAGCGATCATCTCCCCGAGATGATGAGATGGGCGGTGCGGATCGTGACCATACCCCTCGGGAAGCCGAGGTGATATCCAACTTTGAAGCGTTGGCGAAACACATCGAGGACTTGGGGTTTGGGAAACAACTATGTGATGATGATGGCGAATCGTCATCCGGAGACGACAGCGGCGACGGGGAAGGCGGTGGCGAGGAGGATGAAGATGCCGAAGAGCTTACCGACGACTCTGCGGATGATTCCGATGGCGAAGGTGATGTGGTGAGTGCGGTGTTCAGGATGTGGTACCCATTGGGAACATGTGGGGGGCCTATCGGTACGGGACGTGGTACCGGTCTAGGACCAGTACATACCGCCTCGTACGGTTACAGTAGTGAGTGCTGCTTGCAAGTTAAGGTACCCACACGGGACCGATATGGGACCTGTGTGAACGGCCCGGTCCCATGTATGGTACCGGATGGGGACCCATATTGCCCCATGACTTCACACATGCATCCTTCTAGTACCAAGCGCGGATGGACTGATGAAGTGTTGGCGCCCTGCAGGACATTTCCAAGATCAACGGACTGTTACTTGACCTTTTGGAGATGCAGGGCGAGCACAACGGGACTCAGTCCATCTTTGCATCTATTCTCGACATCGTCCGGGGAAGGCTCCTTAACAACGAAGAACGGCAAGTCCTTCCTCGCACGTTCCCCGAGACATTGAAGCGGTTTAAACCCTTCTACGGAGCGTACAATGAGGTGCACGTGTGCATCAAGGGCTGTATCATGTACAAGGGTGAACACAGCGAGCTCGACAAATGTGCAAAGTGTAGTAAGACTTCGAGGTATCGGTTGGGAAAAGAACACGACGGGGTGAGAACGAACGGTCGAGCAAGATCTATTTTCAGATACTGGCCTTTGGAATCACTGCTGGAGTACATCTTCCTCTGTCCAGAATATGCCGCGATGGTGCGGAGCTTCGATGCGACCAAGCTTCCTGACGAACAACCAGACAAAGTCACCGGGATACATGGTGCGAATCATGTAAAATTGCTCAGCCCTGTTGAGTGTCCCATAGTACCTTTCCCGTCCCTATCGGTCCCTTATCCCGCCCTGTATAGGGAAACCTGTGGGACCCATCTCTCGTCATCCTAGCTCAATCAGCGATTAGTTTGATATTATAGTTGGTTCGGTATGTGGTACATTTGAGGGCGAATTGCCGGACCCATGGGGAAATGACATTGGACCCGGCCTTGCGAATGCAGATTCTCCTGCTCTCCGAGCTTTGGTCCAGAAGTTCCCCAGATTCTTCGCGGACCGCCGGAATCTATGGATTATTCTTTGCGCGGATGGAATCAACCCGTTCAACGATCAGCTATCCAGCATCATGCCCATTTGCTTCACGATTGGCAACATGCCCGGGGAAGAACGACACAAGCACGTGTTCACGTATGGGATTGCGGAGGGCAAGCCCAAGGACACTTCGCTCTTTTACGACCACCTGGTGGATGAGCTAGAGGTACTGTGGTCCACTGGTCATACGGTTTTCGACGTCATCGAGAAAGAACCATTTACAGTTCGATGCATGGTGTACGCGGTACTCATGGATTACGTTGGCCTTGTGGACGCATCCCGACGAATGGCTGCGACTGCCATTATGGGATGCTTGAAGTGCCTGATCAACGGCATTGGGGCTGCGAAAAGCAAGATGGGGAAAACGATATTTCTGGAGAAGTACCAAAAGCGACGAGGTCCGCCCATTCTTGGATGTACAATCATACTCATATAGATCGGTCCTATGTTGGTCCCATGTCGGTCCGGTGTTTGGCCCCCATACCGCCCCCGTCTTTGTACCTGTCGCGTTTACCGAGAAGTTTGTGATAGGAGCGTTGGTGCTTACTAAGCACTGTCCGAGTCCCGCCCTGGCCCCGCCCCTGTCCCGCCCTCAAACCGCCCCCGTACCGCCAACAACCCGCCCCCAATCTGCCCCAATTCATTATGGATTGTACACTTACTTACCCAGGTGGCGATACCGAGACTGACCTCCACACCGATGAACGTGTCCGACAAATACAGCAGTTGCACAAAGGCATGGCGAAGAACGGCGCTTCCAAAGAGCAGTTACAAGATAGTTTCAAGAAGTTTGGTGTGAAAACTCCTTGCGCGTTCTCCAGATTGGTGTACTTCCACGTCATACACATGTACCTTTTGGACTTGATGCACATATTGAGCAACTTGGTCCAACGCTTACACAAATCGATTTGTGGTGGCAACTGGTCAGTGCATTGTCGGAATTTTGCAAGAGAGTTTAAGGTCAATCGGGCCTGGCTTGTTGCGCCTCCGCAACCTCGCAATGCTACACGTGTTCGAACAGCAGCTCAGCGACTTGCTGGTAAGTAGCCAATCTGGGGGAGGGGGGGGGGTACCACATGTGGGAACCATGTCGACCCAGGCTAGCCCCAACGGGTACGGGGGCGGGACCCAAGTAGGGGCCAAGGGGCGCAATCCTGCCCTGTCGCTTTGTGCCCACGGCAGGTAAACCTTCTCCGTGGGCACCGTCGAAGCCGTCGAGGGAAGCCATGACCGTGTGGTTACGTGACAATCTGAGCGCACCAAAATCATGGGGGCCACTGGCTCAGAAGCTTATGCAACTGAAGGCTAACGAGAATTTCATTCCTCGAAGATTGAAGGCGGCATTGGGCATCACGGCGATGACTTCAGGAGTTTTGCCTGTTCTCTCGAGCTGGTCTGGTCGGGATGGGCTCGTGGAAAGGCCTTTGCACGCGGATTATGTTGGGGAGATATGCTCCATCGTTCGTGAGGTTGTCAGCCCTACAATTCTTCTGAAGGTAAACCTCTCCCTACAATTCTTTTGAAGGTCCAACACCCCGCCCCGACGGGGGCGGGGTGCTTCCCTGATTTAGTACCCACGTGGCCATAGTAGGTCCGCATTTATATTGTACCCATACGATTTCTTTTTGAGATCTGATATTTGCCTTTTCCAGGAAATGCCAGGTCTCATTGAGAGAGTGAAAGTGGTCCTAAAGCTTGGTGAAGATCATATGTCACCAGCCGATTTGGTGATGATGCAGCATCTCCTTACTCATGTCGTGCCGCAGCTCATGATGTACGGTCCAGCACGTGAGTTATGGATGTTTTGCTTCGAGGACTACTTTGGCCGAATGAAGCGTGCGGTCAAAACGCGATCGAGTCCGGTGGCCAGCATCATGAAGAATATAGAGTTGGAGCGCCTCGTAAACCTTTGTCGCGGGTTGAGCGATTTGGCGCGAGGGTCGAGGCCACCTATATATCCACTCCCCGAACCTTCGCGGGTTTCAGTGATGCTGAAATCAGGAGTGGAGCGTCAAGGCAGGAACACACTGCTATCAGAAGGTATGTGATACCGTGCCGCCCCTGTTGAGTCAACATGCCGGACCCGTCGGTCCTAGATCCCGCCCCGGCCCCGCCCCATGTATTGCAGTTCGATTTCATGCTAGCTACAATCTTAAAATAAAGTTCGATATTTTGGGCTTCAGATACCATTATTAAGGACATCAAATCCTGGCTGCTGCTTCATTTCGATTGGTTTGCCGAACTTCGACATCAGTTTGAATAGGCTGCAGCACGCATCAGGGCGGAAAATCAGCGATCTCGACGGTTTGTACCCGCACTTGCATCACTTTTACAGCCTGTCGCGCTCGCTACTCGTCCTTTGTTGGAACCATCGGACGTCCCCGTGGGGGCGGGACGTTGGACCGGCACGGGACCCGCATCGGACTAATGTCTTCACCTGATTCACAAAACAGGTTACATCAACAACGTGTCCGTCGGCAACGACTTGCTGGAAACCCCGTTGCCCCGTTGCGTCTGGTAGAGCCTACCTTCGAGGACGCCAGCACGTGGAGGAAGGAGCCGAACCCCCATGGCGAAGGAATGGTCGTGAAACAATTTTCCACGGAAGAGATCAACTTCATTACCTCGCCACCGCCACGACTTTTGCGGTACAGTTATGTAAAGGTTGGACGTAGCATGTTCAGAGCTCGTGATCTGGACCATGATAAGGCGAGTATGCAGCGATACATGCTTGTGAAGTTCAGAGATATCTTTGTTGGACACAAAATGGTTGACGGCATTCGCACTCCCCAATACGAAAACCAGGACTGGTGCGTGCCCCCATCCCGCCCTCACCCTGGCCTAATGGGGACCACATGTTGCCCTTGTTGTATTCGTTCAGTTTATTTAGGCGATCTCCATTTTCACCCAGAATTATACTGATGAATCAGGTACGCGGAGTTGCTGGATGTCTTCAAGATATCGATCCACGGCCACGACCCATTCATTTTTGTGAAAGTCAGGTGGTTTCCTCAAGAGGCCGCTGTCGCTGACCCCATCAGCCAGACCGTATTTATACGTACCGACTTGCCATGGGCCACGAAGGATTCTATTATCCGAGCTGAAGAAATTGAGTCCCAGGTTTGCATCGTGCCAATACCGTGGCTGCCTAAGCGGTTAGCAATCACACCCTCGAACCGCCGCCGACTGCCTATGGGAATCAGAGAGAAGCCCGGTATATTGGCGGTGGTTCTGGACCGGACCGTTGACTTTGTTGGTGAAGTTGCTGACGATGAAGACAATCACGCCGCTTGAAGCATGGACCTCGAGCGTACCCACGCTGGACCCGTTGTGGACCCGCCCTGGACCCGCACTGGACCCGCTTTGGACCTATCGGGGATGATGTTACTAGCTAGTATGCTAGCAACCGTTTCTTACCGACAAAACTTGTAACATATGTACAGTGTAAATATTTTTAAGGGTCCGTGCGGGGTCCATGCGAGGTCCACGCATCACCTTCCTCGTGCGGTCATTTTGTCACATGCACTTCCTTAATGACCGCATGGACCCGTCGAATAATCGTATGGACCCCCAAAGTAACCACACGGACCCGCTGAATAACCGTATGGACCCACACAATACTGTAGTCGCATGGACCCGCTTATTACCACCCACATGAACCGGCGGAATAATCGTATGGACCCGCAAGATAAGCATACGGACCCGCTTAATAATTACATGGACTCCACTTAATAAGCGCATGGCCCCGGCGAATAATCGCATGGACTCGATTTCCGCTGAGGCCGCTGTCGCTGACCCAGCAGTCAGACCGTATTTCTGATCGCGCGCCACCCCACGGGTCCATGCGGGGTCCACGTATCGCCTCCCCCGTGTAGTACATCTCGGGTGCGCCACCCACTGGTCCATGCGGGGTCCATGCGAGGTCCACGCATCGCCTTCACCACGCAACCCATGCCGGGTGCGCCACCCCACGGGTCCATGCGAGGTCCACGCATCACCTTCCCCGCGCACCCCATCTCGGGTGCTCCACCCCACGGGTCCATGCGAGGTCCACGCATCGTCTTCCCCGTGCAGTCCATCTCGGGTGCTCCACCCCACGGGTCCATGCGGGGTCCATGCGAGGTCCACGCATCGCATTCACCACGCAACACATGCCGGGTGCGCCACCCCACGGGTCCATGCGAGGTCCACACATCGCCTTCCCCGCGCAGTCTATCTCGGGTGCGCCACCCCACGGGTCCATGCGAGGTCCACGCATCGCCTTCCCCGTGCAGTCCATCTTGGGTGCGCCCCCACTGGTCCATGCGGGGTCCATGCGGGGTCCACGCATCGCCTTCACCACGCAACCCATGCTGGGTGCGCCACACCACGGGTCCATGCGAGGTCCACGCATCGCCTTCCCCGCGCAGTTTATCTCGGGTGTGCCACCCTACGGGTCCATGCGGGGCCCATGCTGGGTCCATGCGAGGTCCACGCATCGCCTTCACCACGCACCCCATCTTGGGTGCGCCACTCCCGGGTCCATGCGAGGTCCATGCGAGGTCCACGCATCGCCTCCCCCGTGCAGTCCATCTCGAGTGCTCCACCCATGGGTCCATGCGGGGTCCACGCGGGGTCCACGCGAGGTCCATATATGGTCCGTACGGTTGGGCGCCTATCGGAGGTTTGGTCCGTGCTGGTCCAACCTGGGTCCGAGCGATCATGTTTGGTCCAGGGTCGGTCCGGGGTCGGTCCAGGGTCGGCCCGGGGTCGGTCCAGGGTCGGTCCATGCACCACATGCTGCCTTAAAGCATGGCCATACGGGTCCATGCGAGGTCCCCCACGCCAGCGGCGAGGAATCCGTGGTGAGATTTCGATGGACACATGGACCCCACATGGACCGACGAAACACCGCATGGACCCATGGTGAAATGTCGCATGGACCGAGAAATCAGTGGTACTACCAAGTGTGGGACCCACCCCGGACCGATAGGAACTTTTGGACCAATCTAGTGGTAAAAGCCCGAAGGCTTCATCGACGGGTCCATGTTGCCTATTCTACGAAAGTTGGGTTTACACACCGTAAGGACCCCTTACGGTGGGTTACCCAACCCTAAGTAAACCGATTATTTCAGCCCCTAAACTGACCCCCTGGTCATGTTCATGGTGGCAGGATGACTTTAGACACTCCCAAGAGGCATCCGCGAAGAATTATATCGGATGTATCCGGGTTTGTTAACCTGAAAACCCAAACCCAAACCGGCAAACCAATTATCGCATATAAATCGTGTCATATAGCGTAAAAAACCGTCATACCACCCTTACTTCGCGTGACATTTTGAGGGTCAAGATGGCCTCGAATGAAAAATTTGACAAGACACTGCAGAAAGAGCAGCTTGAGAACTTGACAACATGGGTCTCCAAATTTCCAAAGGGCCATCGAGGAAGGCCACATATCTACCAATATACCAAATTATGTGGTAACCCACCGTAAGCATATATGATCGGAACCCGCTACAGTAAGAACCGGGTTACAAGAAAGTCGACCTATAAGAAAGCAGCCGCTGGGTTTTTGCCAAAATTTTAAGAACAAGAAAGTAAGCCAGCCGCTGGCGAAGTGACGGAGACCTACTCAAAAATGTCCATATTAAGAAAGTACACACGCTGGGAAAATGAAATATTATGCATAAATTATAGCAAAAAACATTGATTTAAGAAAGTACCCGCTAGATTTCTGGAAGTAAATAATGTAAGTAGATTATACTATAACGAATATGCAGGAGTGGGCAACCTATTGTGTTAGTAATTTAAGAGCTTTAAAACCTACATGATAACAGGTTTCAAGACTAATTAAATTGTGTCAATGAGGAGCGCACGGGCAATATATCATAAATCACAAATCCTGTTACCACGGCTAATAGGGAACTTAATTAATCCATTTATCTCATGCAATACGATACCGGCTGTATAACATAAACCCACACTGCATTTACAAGCAGTGGCTACAAGCCTATTACTCCACAGGTGCAAACATAAGCCAAGATCCATCCACGGCCTCTGCGAGCTGTGCCTCAAGACAACATAGTGTTGTCAAGACAACTGCGCTTCTGCGCAAGAAACTCGCCCTCGTCGAGAATATCATCTTTGAAGAATGATTTCAACTCTTTCAACTCAGAGATCAAACTCGCACTGAGATCATAAGAGTGACCTTCTCTCCCTAGCAGCTTATTAGCCTTTTCGGCCTTAAACTCTGGTTCGCTGAGGACGCTTTCGTCGAATAGTGTTTTTAGCGCTCTAAGCGCTGATTTTTTGGGTCCGTCCATTACAGTACAGTTCCAACGAACGTTTGCACACTCGATTGTTTTAAGAAACATTAAGAAAGCAGCCGCTGGGTTGCATAGCCCAAGGGGCGTCGATTAAGAATGTGTCACGCTAGCGATCCCGAAAAACGGACGAATGCTATCAATCCAAGGCGGCCAGGGGGGCATTTTAAGAAAGCCCCCCACGCTGGCTGTCGCACGATGGCCCTCAGATTAAGAAAGCCAGCCGCTAGATTTTTGAGCCTGCTTTCTTATATACCGGTTCTTACTGTACACCCTCCCACTTCGCGAGCGCATTACACACAGGGGGCACATCGCATCCATCCATAGTATGTTCCTCAGCTTTCATTCAACTCATAAACTGTCTGAAAATCGATAGGCGTTTGACACCGTAGACCTCATAACGCCACCGCTAGAGGCCGCCGAAAATTCCTCTTACATCTGGAATTCGGCGTTCAGTTCTGAATGCGTAATCGACTGTTCCCCGTTCCCCCCCGTTGCGGAGCGATCGTGTTCTGCATACGACATTTTGCGATCCCCGTTCCTGAATCGCCTGAGAGCGTGCCCATAACGATGGTGATGATCCGCGATCCGCGTTCTCGTTTCGCTTTGGATCGTAACCGTCATCGGAAATCCCGAACGCACTGCACCGTTTGCGTTTCTTCGCGTTCCAGTAATCGATGACATCAGCAGAAATGCCATATGTCATGTCACTCGACTGGCGCATGGACACAGGATCGTGAGCTCTTGACTTCCCATTTAGTCTTACGTGCGTCTCCGAAGTTTGAAAGTACGTGAGCCGAAAACCATACTGCAAACTCTGATTAGATCAGCCTAAATAATTTGATTGTATTGTGTTGCTAGTACAAAATAGTTTCTTATATTTTCGCGTACCGTATATTTTCCGCAGGTGGTAGGTCATTGCGTGGTCGCCGCAAGCAAGATGCGTTTGGTGTTTACGTAACCCACACACCCACGCACTTTGTCGCTTGCCCAAAACTATGATTTACCCCATAATTTTCGTGCGAGATTTTGAGAGTAGATCCTGCCTGGGCTCCTATTTTCCTTTCGTAATTCACCCACAGCGCCCGCAAATGAAGCCCACGAGCACGCCCCCGAAAATGGCCCGCGGCAGCCGGCCACACCGGAATGAGCGGACATCATCCCCGCCAGGCGCGCCCACAACCCCCCAGCAAGATCGGAAAGCCGGATCCACCTGGGCACCTTGGTTCATAGTGAAATCCTGAAGGGCAGGTGAGTTGGTATAGGGACGCTCGACATTTGATGTGGGGCTAGGAGCTCCCACGTTACGTGATGATTAAGTGATTTTTAAGTACTTGTTTTGTGTGCGTTATCTGCCTTTAGGCTAGCTAGTTGGAAAAATGTGCGTGCTCTCAAATTGAATTCTTCGATAGAATTTTACAAGTGTGTGTGCCTGTTTGCATGTTTTTACTGGATCGTGAAAAACTGGGCCTTTTTAGCTTCTAAAAAGGCCCAGTCTAGGTTCAAAGTGTCGCAACTCAAAATTGCATAACAACCGCCCCATGGCTCTTGGCGAGGAGGCGGGATATAAATATCCGACGCACCGATCCCAGTTACCACCCCAATTGCTTTTGGGCTCTGGTGGTGTGGAAACACTGGGAATCTAAGGTATGTCTCCATGCTTTCCGTAGCATGTCTTTTGCAGTCATTGCTACTACAGTTAGTAGCAGTGCAACTTGTAGCGCGATTTGCACTTGCATAAATAGCGAGTATCGTGATATATGTGCTTGTAGTTTTCAAGGTCCGACGATGCGAACTTTGTTTTAGATAGATAGTTCGCTCAAATGAGGCTGGGAGTGCGTTAGCCTTCGGCACGCCCTGGGGTGAAACCCAACCCAGCCAATTTAGGTACGCTCTTGTCCTTGTTTGAGCTTTTTATTGCATCGCACTTGGTTTAGTCTTTCTTTTAATTAAGAGAGTCGGGTGTGTGTCGGGATAGTGACGGCAGGGAGCTTTTCACTTGTTCAACGACTCGATGAGGGATGGCCTTGCATAGTCAACACAGGTATATGCCTCGTGACAAGTTGCTCGAATAGTATGCAATTATGATTTTGCTAGACTAGTTTGCACTTAAATAAACTTGCTTTCAATTGTCCTGTCGGCACAATTTGCTGGTTAGTATTTCTTGCACAGTCACACGATTTTAGAGTTTAATAAGAATCGTGTAAGGCATCAAACTGCATCTGTCCTTCACAAAAAAACCTGAATGCCTAGGACAGCAACATCGCTCCTTGCCTTCACTGTAGGTAGAACCTAGAGTTCCTCAGTCTAAATATGCGATTCAGTGGGGAGGACACTGTTATTGTGCAATCCTTTGTGCCTGAACCAGCTCGCAGCTCGCTGGAACCATTGCGATTGAACTGCTGGGTAATAGTTAGGCGAACTGGGCCGGATTCCCTTTAGGTAATCCTTCCCCACTTAGAGTGGTGGTTTATTTTTTATTTTCTTTATTTTCTTTTTATCAAACTGTTTTGTTTTAATGTATAGACTTATTTTAGCTATTGACTTTTAGTATTCTATAACGAATATCAACTGTAAGCTCGGTTTTCACATAAGCTGTTTGCATATTTTATTTGGTCGGTGCAAATCCTGCAACCCTATGAGAAATATTTTATTTAGCATAGGTATCAAAATATTACACCTCCTTTGTGGCGTTGCAAAAACGAACTCCCTTGGCCACACATTGGTGATTGCGCCATTGAAGGAACCATTGTGGTCACGCTTTCTACTCTTGTAGAAGAAGGCGCCTGCACCCTTGGTCTGCGGGTTTGTTTGGAGCGCCCTTGATCCGCGAGCAACAAGGTATTGGCCTTGTTGTGATGTATGGCATCTTGGGTTTGAGTAGGTCTGACACTCTTGTGTCTGTGACCACTTGTCTCCCGTTGCGCCACAAAGAGGTGTAATATTTTGATGCAAAAATAATTTTCCACATATGTGCTCCCGTGTTTTAGATCTTTTAGGATATGTGTGATTACTATAAAAGTATGGTATGGTACTGCGCACTTTCTGGTCTTACATAAGATCAAGATAAGCATGTTATTTTTCACTATGTTCTTTGAGGTTTTGGAACCAAGCCATTCTCACACAGCATGGGGTGTTGGGTATGGTAAGGCAGAAACTTCAAAGGAGCGGGACTGTGAAGAACGAACGTGCATTAAGGTAATTGTATTCGCTCTCATAACCTCACAACCCACACTCGTCCGGACCACTCACTAAAAATTCATTACTCACTCTATTACGCATTCACTCAACTCAACTCAGCTCAGCTTATCTTAGCTCAGCACTTAGCGCCAAACTCAACGCCAACGCGTTTGAGTTGAGAGCTTAGCTTTTGAGCTCATATCAGCTAAGCGTGTCAGTTTCGCTCACGTCAGCGTGTCAGCTAAGCTCAACTCAGCTCAACTCAACTCAACTCACCTCAACTCAGCTAAGCTTTGCTCAGTTTGCATTACTGCGTTTAATATAGCATCGGCTGGAATATGTGTGTATATGTGTGTGCCTGTTGTGGTATTCCTATGCTAGGATATGCGTGTACCTCTCTGTGCGTGTGCTATGCCTGTGGTAGGATATATGTGTATCTCTATACCACTGTCATGCCTGTGATAGGATATGTGTGTATCTGTAGGCCTCTTATGCCTATGCCAGGATATGTGTGTTTCTTTGTGTGCGTGTGCTATGCTTGTGCTAGAATATGTGTGTGTATGTGTGTGCCTGTTGTGTTATGCCTATGCTAGGATATGTGTGTACCTCTCTGTGCGTGTGCTATGCCTGTGGTAGGATATATGTGTATCTCTGTACCACTGTTATGTCTGTGCTAGGATATGTGTGTATCTTTGTGTGTGTGTTATGCCTGTGATAGGATATGTGTGTATCTCTGTGCTAGTGTTATGCTTGTGCTAGGATAGGTGTGTATCTCTGTGCTAGTGTTATGCCTCTGCTAGGATAGGTGTGTATCTCTGTGTGCGTGTGTTATGCCTTTGCTAGGATATGTGACTTGTTAGCTTATATCAGCTCAGCGTGTCAGCTTTGCTCCTGTCAGCGTGTCAACTAAGCTCAACTTAGCTCAACTTAGCTCAACTTAGCTCAACTCGACTAAGCTCTGCTCAACTCGACTCAGCTTTGCCCAACTTTGCTGTTTGCTTTGCTTTGCTTCTCAGTTGAGCTCAGCATGTCAGCTTATGTGTGTTGAGCTTTACCACGATTCGTTCCTCAGGATGGCCACTCAAAACATGGACGTGCGCTACTCGGAGACCAACAAGCAAGCATCACCTTCCCAAAAAGAAAAAAATGCGGATAATAAGACAAAAAAATCAGCACGAGCAATAGAAGAAAAGGGAAAGAAAACTCTAGAAGCCATATGGCCAGTGGCCCAAGGTTGAAAGACTAGGCCGTCGAGTATGAAATAAATGAGAACTCGTGCACGAAGTCACAAGCTGTGGTAAGTACTTATTTACCCTTTGTTGTTTTTTGCGCATAAGTTCTTTTCAACTGTTACTCACTGTGGCACTATCGCATGTGCAGACAGAGGTGCCAAACACCTTCAGCAAGGAGTATTCAAGAATGTTTACCCAAGTTAAAAGATGGAATACGACACAATCGCGTGTGAAGCTTGCGCAACCAACCAAGTGGCTTGCAACTTTGACAAAAATACCCCAACACCAAAACGCTATAGGAGTGGGAAGTATAGATGAGAAAGAAGAAGAGTATAATAGCCAGTGATACCATCTTAGTGGAGACCGTATGAACATATGCAAATGAAGTAGCTTGTGTACTCAAAGGTGTATCTATTTATGTGGATTTGTTGATTTTTTTCTTTTTGAATTTTCCTCCTGCTTTCTAGCCTTGTGAGAGTCTACCTTTTTTTTAATGTGCGGTTCATGGTACTTGCCTTGAATGCTTGAACCGACCCTTGGACTTATCATGAGTGTCCCCCCATCGATTCAGGATCGTTCCAGTACTTGGAGCGTTCAAGGATCGTTCCTGTACCTGGAGCGTTCCAAGATCGTTCCCGTACCTGGAGCGTTCCATAATCGTTCCCGTACCCGGGGCGTTCCAGGATCGATCCCGTAAGAAACTTCCCTCCCGGGATCGATCCCGTTCCGGATCACGAAAAGAACGATCCCGGATCGCCTCGCCATTTTCCAGATGTACGGCGGGTTAACCCACCGTAAGATTAGTAGAATAGGCAATGTGATCCATTTTTCACGGGTCCATGTGGGGTCCATGTGGTCCATACGGGTCCATATGGGGTCCATGAGGGGTCCCTATTGGTCCCGGGACGGCATGGACCCGGCCTTATTTGGTAGGGCTGTGGGTATCAGGGAACACCATCAACCAGACTGGCACGGAGGTCCATGGCATAGGCACGTGGGGCAGTCACATCACCGTAGGTCATAGGCCGGAAGAGCACCCCATAGGACCTGGACCGCCTCATGTCCGTCGACACAATGAGTGCCAGATACAGCGGATCACCGCGGGCCTCCTGAGCCTTAGCCAGAGTCCAGAGCGGGTAGTATTGGTTGACACAGTCAATGACCCTGCGGCGGTCCAGCCAGTGGACCAAGTCAAACCAAGCAGTGCCCGCAGGGTCAGCCATGACATACTGCTGGGCGGTGGTCCAGAAAGTGTCGGCTGAACCAGTGTCAAGCAACTGTACGGTGGCATAGGTCTCACCGTCCCGGGTGTCATAATAGGCAGCCACGGAATGGACCGTCACCACCATGTCAGTGGTGTAGTCCCCCCACGGCTCCGGCCTGTCACTGGGCACGGGTGCGGAGTGCTGCTCGTCGGGAGCGGGGGCAGGGAACGATGACATCACCTGCCCGAACTCCGAATAGTTCCTGATGAAGTCCGGCCGGCCCTCGGAAACAACCTTGTTTCTCTCCAGGTCCAGCACCTTGTAGGCCGAGGACCTGAGGCTGATGCCCACAAACCGCCCCTGCCAGGCCCGGGGGGTCCGCTTCTTGGAGACCCCCGGATGGCGGGCCCGCATCTGCTGAGGATCCATGGCCACTGTGCACAGGGTGCCGAATATCTCGATACGGGAGTAGGTAAAGTGATAGCCCATAAGGTGATAGAATGGCACCACGGCGTCCCGCCCATGAGGCAGGATATCCCATAGCAGGCAGGCATGACTGTCCGCAAGAGGCCAGTAGGTGAGGTCCATACCGGCTGTCTCCAGGAGTGCACGGGAGACCGACGAGATCTTACCAATCACATATTCAGCCATGAAGTTCTGCGCAGTGGAAGCGTGGTGGGCCCATAACCTACTACTAGAATGTCCTAGTGACACAGTGAAAACGCTGAACGCCGTAGGGTTTGAGCGAGGCAATCGGGTATATCAAAAGATAGAAATGAATACACGACTCTCAGGCTATCTAAGCTCCGAGGCCGTCACTAGGCAATCATATCGTGTGTCACAGTCTAAGCTACCGAAGTCGAACTACTGAGTACAGGTAGGAAGTCACTGTCACTGTCACTGTCATACGTCATACGTGGTACTGAACTACTGAATCTCAGCAGGTTCAAAATTTACAGCCGCGAAATAGGGTAAGGTAAGAGAGGGGTGGCGATCGTGTCGTGAGGCTTGATGTCGACGCGCGTGCTGCTTCGGAGACTCTCTGCGACTAGCTAGACCGGTCCATCTTTGTCCTAAGCAATTGTGCTCACGAACGGAAAATCTTCCTCTCTCTCACTCTACCCCTTTCGTGACTAGTGCTTCTGATGGAAGAAGTGATATTGCTAACCACTAGAGCTATGGGGTCTAGGGCGTCCTCAATATCATAGCGGACACCAGGAGTCGAACCCCTGGTGTCACGGTTGTATAGGTTGGAAACAACCGTGACACCAGGGCTTCGTCTCCCGGTGTCCGCTATGATATTGAGGACGCCCTAGACCCCATAGCTCTAGTGGTTAGCAATATCACTTCTTCCATCATACAGGTGAGTGCAGGAAAGAGGGAATCCGGTACTCCAGACCGAGCAAGTTGAATTCGCCGTACAGTAAACACTCGATTTTAAGAAAACAGGAATTTAAGGTCAGCGTAGCAACTTTCTTATGTATATAGAGATCTTAAATATGGAGTGTTATGTGTTAAATATTGTGAAGAAATCAAAAAAGCTGGCTACTTTCTTATTGGCGGGTTTTCTTATTACCGAGTGATTACTGTACACCAGAGCAGCGAGGAAGAGGGAAAATGAGGGAAAACGGCACTCCAGACCGGGTAGAATCAACACTCCAGGTCGAAGTGAGAGGAAGTGAGAAATATATATATAAGGATATATATATGCCAGGCGCTGAGGAGCGAAACTGTCTCGCAGGGGCAGGTGCTCGTGCTCTCGGATACTAAGATGATATAAAATACTGAGCTAGGTGTTTTATAACACACCGTGGTACACGTGACAACGGACACTGGTGACACATCGGGCTGAGGGGTGACAGACAGGACACCCACTGTGCCACCCCCTTACAGTGGGGGTGGCAAGATTGGGCTCCCCGTGACACCACCTCACCCCGTGGGGTTGAGGTGTCACCAGGCAAAGAGACAGGAGCACTGCAGGGTCTAGGGGCCAAACTGGCCCGAGCAGTCCGGCATGTGCCATCCCAAGATGTCCAAAAGTCTGTTGCTAACTAAATCTAAAGAGTTCGGCTCCCTCGAGAGTCAATCACAAGCCGTGTGGGCATGGAGAAGGGTCTCTTCCGAACCGTGATGTTCAATCTCAATCTTGCTTCGCTGCCGAGCCGGATGTTGATGTACCCTGAAACTTCGGGATCCACGGAATGGAACGCAGAGCCGGCCAGTCGGCGTCATCGTCGTCCACGGAGGTGTTGGGCATGGGCCCTGGCTCGTCGCGATCGAGCAACGGGCGGAACGGGAATGCGGCCGCGCTATCGTCGCCATCGCCGCCATCGCCGTCCACAGCCGCATGCTGTAACGAAGGCGAACCACGGCTCTCGGAGGTCCATGGGGGACAAGGGGCTGTGGCAGAAGGCACACCACCAGCGGGCTGAGCCCAGGCAGCGACGGTAGGGCGCCTCGGAGCTTTCGGAGCCTCGGGCGGCGCCCGCGAAGGCGCAAACGATGCGGCGCATGCGTAGGGGCACACCCCCTCCGTGGCGAGGTGTCCATCGGTGACGCCCCAAAAGCGGAAGCACGAGATGCACGGGAAGCCGACCCCCTCCCACACCAAGTGGGGGACACGGGGGTTTTGGGCCGGCTTCCAATCGCCGACGGGCTTGACGATGTTGCCGCGAGTGCGTACGGCATTGAACGTAGCACCACCGGCTCCGTCCGCCCGTGCCCTGCCACCACCAACGCCCGAAGATGGAGGAGTGGCCAGGCGGGAGAGGTGCCCCTCTGTCTGCCACACCGTGGCAATGCGGAGGGCGAGGGTGGAAAATGTAAACCTGTGGCCAGCGGCGAGCTCACGGAGCACCACCAAATAAAGTGGGGACACGTGTGGGGAGCTCGCCGCTGACCGGCTGAGGACGTGCTGAAGATCTTGTACACGTCCAGAGTCGTCATAGGTGGGATGAAGTCGGTGATGTTTGTCGCCCAGGACGCGGAGAACCGTGAGCTGCGGGGCGGGGTCGGCGGCCTCGTCAATCTTCGTGTCCCGCAGCTTCGTCCAAAAGCGAAAGGTGTCGGGGTCCGTGGAGGCCTCGACACCCGACATGGTAACGCAGGCGCTGTAAGGCGCAACGTCCATCGCGTGGGTGGACTCGAGCTGACTCCTGGTAGAGCGCCAGAGTCGTACCGTTGAGGACGCCCTTGAGGATGATGAAGATGAGCTCGTTCAAGGCCCAGTGGTACAGTACTCGAGGTACTCGTGTTCCAGGTCGAAGAGCTTGTCGTACTCGAAGTGGGAGATGGGGGACAGGACGTGGCGCAGATTCCCAAGAAGGACCGCGAAGTCGGTCTCGGAGTCATGGCCGTCGAGGGTGTACCCCTTCTGCGGCTTGAAGCCATGAGAACGTAGGACTTTTACGAGCTCTTCGCCGTAGGTGAAGGCGTAGTCCAATTTGTCGGCGTACTCATACTGTTGGGACGCTCGGACTGGGGTGGACTCCCAGACCGAGGCATCTCGATGAAAATCGGCGGAGGTGGCAGCCAGCGAGATGAACGTCGGCTTGCTGATCAGCGCAGACATGCGCACCACCGGATCGGGATCTTGCCCCGGTGTGCGGGAACCCCTCTGAGGAGAAGGGGCCGCAGAGCCAGGGAGTGCGGGACCTGCAGGGGTGCCAGAAGCAGCCGCGGCGGCACGCGCGGAGCGAAGGGACTCCATCACAGGTCGAGGGCTTCGGCGGTTGGAAGACATACCAACTTGAAGCACGTAATCGGTAATGTTTGAAAATGCTTAAAAACAACCGGGCTCAAATGTAGCCCAAATTGCTCACGGTTTGGTAATAAATTTTTGGACTCGGCCGCGATCCTCAACGGTGGCCGGGTCGTGGTTTTAGTCGCCGCCGTAAGGACGAAACAGCTGCCGTCGGTGTGCGGCGGATTCGAGGAAGTTCGGTTCGCCCTCCAAGGACCAAAATTAAACAACGAGCACCCACAAGTGGTGCTGGACTTCGGGTTTAGGCTTAGTTATTATGGGCTCTGACTAGCCCCTAGCGTGACCCTGCTTCCGTATCGTGTCCGTGACATCCTAGCACTGTACTGTACAGTAGTACAGTACAGTAGTACAGTCATTGTTTCACTGTCTGGGTTTCCGAGAGCATAAAGCCTCGGCCAGACACTAGTTATGTGATTATCAGTTTGTTTCTCAGCGAGCTTAGCCGGACAGCGGATCTGTCTTCCTCGCAAGTGGTGGCCGATAACCTGAGAGGAAGTGAGAAATATATATATAAGGATATATATATGTCGGGCGCCGAGGAGCGAAACTGTCTCGCAGGGGCAGGTGCTCGTGCTCTCGGATACTAAGATGATATAAAATACTGAGCTAGGTGTTTTATAGCACACCGTGATACACGTGACAACGGACACTGGTGACACATCGGGCTGAGGGGTGACAGACATGAGACCCACTGTGCCACCCCCTTACAGTGGGGGTGGCAAGATTGGGCTCCCCGTGACGAAGCGAGCTTCGCTAAACAAACAAGAACCACCACAGAAGTGGTATGGCCGATAACCTGACAGAAACAGAGAGAGATATATATAATGAATATATGGCATGTAGCACGGCTAGGTGGGCCCGGATTGCATAATCGATGAAAATGACATTTAAAAGTCGCAAGAACTTTCAAGAAGTACTTAGTGGTTAAAAGAAATCATCTAGAGGCAATATTTTATATTTTTGATAATTGTAGTGGCCACAGGGCTGCTTACAGGTTGCGGACGGGCTGCCGTACATACATTGCATATCTTGCGGGTGCGTGAGATATGCAAATGATACGGGGAAGTTATTAGACGTTGTGAGAAGTATTTAGAGGTCATCCGTAGGCAATGAGAAGCAAAATTTCACATCGGGACATATTCACGGGGTGCTGGGGAGCTAATTTCGTCTGTAAAATGGCTGCAAAGCAGAAAATGCATATCTTGCGGGCGCGTGAGATATGCAAATGATACGGGGAAGTTATTAGACGTTGTGAGAAGTATTTAGAGGTCATCCGTAGGCAATGAGAAGCGAAATTTCACATCGGGACATATTCACGGGGTGCTGGGGAGCCAATTTCGTCTGTAAAATGGCTGCAAAGCAGAAATTGCATATCTTGCGGGCGCGTGAGATATGCAAATGATACGGGGAAGTTATTACACGTTGTGAGAAGTATTTAGAGATCATACCTAGGCAATGAGAAGCGAAATTTCACATCGGGACATATTCACGGGGTGCTGGGGAGCTAATTTCGTCTGTAAAATGGTTGCAATTCAGAAATTGCATGTCTCGCGGGCGCGCGTGATATGCAATATTAGAAATCACAATGTTAGAAGTCATTGCAAGTTATCAGAAGTTATCACAATGCATTATCACATAAATATATTCACTTTGCCCTAAGGATACGCATATTATTGCAGTTGCAGGAGTTGGGGCACTAGCAGTTGCCGGGTGGCGGGTGCTAAAGCTACAAGCGCATGCCCTACGGGGGCATCGCCTACTCTCCATAGAGGAGTTCACCGCCTATCTATCGTGGCATGCTAAACTGTAACTCCTCTATGGAGACGCCCGAGGCCCTACCGAAGTCAGAGGTGGCATTCAATGGCGTGGGCTGCGGCTGCTGGAGTGGCTGGAGCTGCTGGAGCTGTTGGAGCTGCTGGAGCTGCTGGAGTTGCTGCAGCTGTCGGGCCTGTGGTTGCTGAAGGAGCATGGGCTGGGACTGCTGCATTGGCATTTGCAAAGTCTGGGGAGGTTGCAGGAGAAGGGGTTGCAGCTGCTGGGTCTGCTGGAGCTGCTGGAGCTGCTGCAACTGCTGGAGCTGCTGGAGCTGTTGCAGCTGCTGGGGCTGCTGGAGCTGCTGGAGCTGTTGCAACTGCTGGGGCTGCTGGAGCTGCTGGAGCTGTTGCAGCTGCTGGGGCTGCTGGAGCTGCTGGAGCTGCTGCAACTGCTGGAGCTGCTGGAGCTGCTGCAACTGCTGCAACTGCTGCAACTGCTGCGTCTGGGGTTGCTGGAGCAAGAAGGGCTGGGGTTGCAGCGGTTGGAAGGCTTGCGGCAACAACGGAGGCTGGGACGCTTCCTGTCCTACTTGGAGCATCGGCACCGCCTGAGGCTCCGCCTGAGGTTGCTGCTGAGGGCTTTGCTGCTGGGGGGGGAGGGTAGGTGGTGCCTCCGCTGTCGGCGCGCTGGGCGCATCTTCCCCTGGGCTTGCCATGAAGTCCGCCACTTGGCGCTCCAAGGCCCGCTGCTGGCGTTCCTCAGACAGCTTCAGCTGCTGGGTGAAGTGCGCCTCCTGCTGCTTCAGCATCTTCTGGCTCGCCTCCTCCTGCCTCGCTAACACCGCCGATAGCTCCTCCACCGTGATTCCCCTCACCGATGGGGCCGCCTCGGTAACCTCCGACAGAGCGACAAGCGGTTGAGGGGGGGCCACCGTGGGGGCTGACGACGCCGGCGCCGCGCCCCTCGTTGACGCACGCCCCGAGGCCGGCATGCTTCCGCTGCCAGCAGAGGATCTCCTCCTTTTTGGACCCTTTGCTGAAGTTTGCGGGTCACCGCCACCCGAGCTCAAGCCCCTACCGACCTTACCCGCCGGCTGCCGTATCCGCGGGAGGCTCAACCTCTCCGCCTGGTTTCCCTGGGAGTTGGCTCCCGCGAGTTGGCTCCTCAACTTCTTCCTCGGTGGGGTGCCGGCGGTATCCACGTCCTCGCCCTCGTCCTCCGCCGGGATCGCCGACGCACCACCCTGCGGCTCTGCATTCGCACCCCCTCCCCACCGAGCAAGCACGTCCTCGAAGACGTAGTCATCTTGCGTGTAGTACGGCGACGAGAAGAAGTCACCCTGAAGCTGCTTTGCCGTCAATTGCCTCACGATCGGAGGCAAAGAGACACCTGTGAAGAGCCCACAATCGGACGTCGAGCTTGTCAAAAAGAAATTGGGGGCTACCACTTAGACAAAAGCAATTTCACCGCAAGCATGCTCAGCACCCCCCGCAAGAGTACCGATTCACACAAACAAAGAGAATGCCGTACCGTTCTCCAAGCCGTAGTGCTTGTGCAGCTGGATGAGCTTCGGGAAGAAGATTTTCGCGCACTTGTACACCGTGTCCGACCCCTCTTCAGTCTTGAAGTGGGCGGCACCACGGGCCTTATCCGTGCTCCCCTGGTTGAGCCGGTTCATCCTGAAGATGTGCGTAAGTTGCGGGGTGGCGTTTCTGCCGTGGATTGGCCCACCGCATATGGTGAACCACCCACGGTCTTTCACGTGCAAGATCGTCCCCGCAATATACGCGCCCTTGTGCCCTTGGTGATACACGACGGATCCCCTCTCGAAACGCCCCTTGGACTTTTCCGTGTACCCCTCCTTCCCATGTACCCCATCCCCCGCCACGTACACCACCGGTGCTAACTGTGGCAGATCACGGTGATGCACCCAACGGGGATAAAAAACAACACGTTGCTCCAACGTGGCCTTCGCCCACCCCGGCCAATCCGCGGCAGCGGGCGCCTCCACGACCACCTCCGCCGGTGCGGGCTCTCCCGCCGCGGGGCTCCCCGTGATTGGGGGCGGAGCGACTACCACCTCCGCCGGTGCGGGCTCTCCCTCCGCGGGACCCTTTGTGATTGCGGCATCCTCCACCACCACCTCCGCAGGTGCGGGCTCTCCCGCCGCGGGGCTCCCCGTGATTGGGGGCGGAGCGATTACCACCTCCGCCGGTGCGGGCTCTCCCTCCGCGGGTCCCTTTGTGATTGCGGCATCCTCCACGACCACCTCCGCAGGTGCGGGCTCTCCCGCCGCGGGGCTCCCCGTGATTGGGGGCGGAGCCAACACCACCTCCGCCGGTGCGGGCTCTCCCGCCGCGAGAACCTCCGTGCTCGTGGGGGCGGGAGCGTCCGCGGGTTGCTCCGCTCCCCACGGCGCTTCCGCATGCCCCTCACCAACCTCCCTCCGGGGTGTGGCCGCTTCAACGGGCGGTGGCCATTGCTTGAGCGCGCCTTCCAGCAGCAGGGCGCCTACTTTTGAGAGCTTCGCAGCGTCCTTCTCCGCTTGCGAGGCTGGGTAGACCGTGCGCTTCGCCATGCACTCCGGTCTACCACAGTTGTTCACCTCCTCGATCCCTTTGCCTAGAAGGCAGACGTTGTGGTAGCTCGCACCGCAGTGCGAGCACTTGTGTACTCCACGTCCGTCGTCCTTCTCGCAGAGGAAGCAGCAGTCTTCAGCTGCTGGCGGTGGGGGTGAGGGCGGAGGAGGCATGTTTCCACCTAATTCATACCACACCAAAACCAAAACCATTACACAAGCAGGGTTTCGGGCATTATCCATACGCATGACTATATAGGTTCTCCCAACATGTGATTCTAAAGGGTGCTCACCATCTTCATGCCCTGTATAGCATCTATCGTATGCTATTGTCAGGGCATGATCGAAAGCATTCCAATCTAATGCTTTCGATACGGCGGTCTTCGGACCTGGCAGCTCCCCCAGTCGTCTCGTCGCCTCCATATCGTCCATGTTAACGACAGGGGGCTCCGATCGTCCTCCGCCAGGCTCCTCCACGCATTCCGCGCGACCGCAGTTGAACAAATCTCTCTTTAGGCCTCTTGCCTCTTGACACTTAGGGTGGTAGCGAATCTCGCACACCTTGCATTGCGTAACGAAAGCCCCCTTTTGACAATAGCAGCACCTATCTTCTGGCAGTACCTCTTTGCATTCACCACACTGCACCGCCGGATACTTTTTATTCGCACAGCTAAAGTGAAAGCTCCTTTGCAAACCCTACAAGTCTGCGCTGGAATTAGTTTACTGTCGCATCCAACGACATGGCAGCGGTGGTATTCAGGGGCGTTTCGGGACGGTTTCTTTGCACGCGCGATGTTTCCGCCTCGGTTTCTTGAAGTCATTGCAGTTTCCGAAGTGCTAGACCTAAGAAGTGTTCTTCAAGAATGGCTTCCGCTCGCTTGCACCAACTAGGGCGCTGAGACGCAGTAACTGTGCATGCATGTGTGACGTCAGCTCAGTATAAATCGAGGACAAAACCGCCCAAGCATTTCTCGTACGTCGATGGATCTAGGATCGGATCCGACATACGAGAAAAGTTCATGCACGTGTGACGTCAGCTCAGTATAAATCGAGGACAAAACCGCCCAAGCATTTCTCGTACATCGATGGATCTGGGGTCGGATCCGACATACGAGAAAAGTTCATGCACGTGTGACGTCAGCTCAGTATAAATCGAGGATAAAACCGCCCAAGCATTTCTCGTACGTCGATGGATCTGGGATCGGATCCGACATACGAGAAAAGTTCAAGCACGTGTGACGTCAGCTCAGTATAAATCGAGGACAAAACCGCCCAAGCATTTCTCGTACGTCGATGGATCTGGGATCGGATCCGACATACGAGAAATGTGCATGCGCGTGTGACGGCAGCTCATTATAAATCGAGGACAAAACCGCCCAAGCATTTCTCGTACGTCGATGGATCTGGGATCGGATCCGACATACGAGAAATGTTCATGCACGTTCACGTCAGCTCATATAAATCGAGGACAAAACCGCCCAAGCATTTCTCGTACGTCGATGGATCTGGGATCGGATCCGACATACGAGAAAAGTTCAAGCACGTGTGACGTCAGCTCAGTATAAATCGAGGACAAAACCGCCCAAGCATTTCGTGGAAGTAAGTATGTGAAAATGCTTGCAGAGAAAGACAAACTTGTATATATTACTATGGATATGCATACGCGATATGTCTTGGAATCGGAGCAAACGGTGTAGGAGGGCGCGAATATGGGTGGCAGCACGAAGCGGCGCCCCAATCCCACAAGCTTTAACGGTATGAATATCTACACCCCGAAACGTGTGTACAAAAGACATGTGATTGTGCTGCTGTGAGACTCCGCGTCAAGGAAGGGTTTACGTGTGTCTTACTAGATTGTTTGGTGACAGGGACGCATATCGGGGAAGGGTTATTGAACGTCACGCTCGTGCGGGATCAACGATCGTGGCTATTTGGGGTGTTATGTACGACTCTCCACATTACGCTGCTTGCAGTGAGCGTTTTTTTGGCGTTGTGTGGCTCCGACGCTGCCTACAATCCGGGACCGAATTGGGATATTCCTCCCGTTCTTATAGACTTGTTACCCCTTCTCGTAGAGGTTGGAGATTCCGCTCGCATTATACCTCTTGGAGTGTGGCCCCTGAAAGATGATGATATGGATACGCTTGAGACGTTGGTGGGGAAGATAGATTTGTTGTGCGAGGCCTGGACATCAGCAAAAGGACAAGGTGATGTTAATCACGCTCACTCAGAGGAGGTTTGTGACGATGTGGAAATGTCAGACGAGTTGGAAGGTGGGCATGAGGAAACTTGCGAACGTCCTAGAGCTCAATTGCCGCAAGTAAGTGACGGTTTTGAGGAGTTGACGCGCGGGAATAAGGGTTGGTGGGTCGAGAAGATGCAAACGGCATTTGGGAGAAGCCCTCACCGCATTGCGGGTGCGGTGAGGGCGTATATCGAGTCCCTTCCGGCGGGCTTGAGTTCGAAGGTGCACAAGGAGTGCAATGCGGCATTGGTGGCGTTAGGTGACCGGCGCGAGGAGACAGTGAAGAATTGTGTTGTGGCGAATTTGAGGGACGCGTTATCACGCTTAGCACGACGAAACACACGTGCGAACGTTAGTCTAACGAGGGGGATAGCGGCTGCGGCATTTGGGAGCAACTTGGCCGAGGATAACTTGGTGCGTACGGCTTGCACGATGCTTGGTGTGCATCAACGCGTTGGAACGCTTGGGGTGGTCGGAAATTCAAACTTGAGGGAGGGGGCACACATGGGAACTGCGGAGAGAGGGCGTCGTGGCCTTTGGGAGGGCGTGATGCTTGCGGAACGGAGATTGTCTACCCGATGCTTGACAATGGCGACTTGTGCTCTTATTAGAGCTTTTTGGTTGCACCCGGACAACACTCGAGTTAGTCCTTGCAAAAAGGACGTCGTGTTGGCACGTGACCCCAACACCGGTGCTTTGAGAACACCGAGGGAGTTCGTGAGCAAACATTGGTTGGAAGCCTCTCAACTAGTAATATATAGGAGGTTTCAAGCCAAGTACCCCGCTCTCAAGATTGGGCAACGTTCCTTTGAGAAGCAAGGGGTGTGCAAGCCGCACAATGTTGTGCGGCTGCGAAGGAAGGACAACATATCTTGTTGTTGTAGGTACCACGAAGACATGAGAATGGTCCTTGAGGGCTTTGACAAGGCCCGAGAGGCGGTGCATTCACCATGTGCGTGCACTTCGGCGACATGTTGCCCACGGGTTCGAAGGACACCTGAGCATAGGCGAAAGGCGGTGGGGAACACGGGAATGGTTTGCACTATTGCAAAGGCGGGGAGGTCGACATCAACTTTCGCCGAGAGCTTGTTGTGTCCGCGGGTGGGGGATAAGCATGCCATGGAGTGCTTGAGAGGGAGGTGCGAGAAGTGTGGCGGCTTGGCCAACTTCAAAGTGTGTGACAGTGAGGTGCAGCATGAGGCGCAAGTGCCGTGGTCTTGTTACGAGACTTGCGGCACAGGACAGATGGACGAGGATGGTAAGGAGATTCGGCGACTGCAGTTTGTGCAGAAGAAGACGAAGCTGGCCGCCTTGATCGCCAAGTTGCAGGCGCTGTTGCTGGGGCACGAGCCGGGGGCTTCGCCAAACTGTCAGTGCAAGGGGAACTTCTTAGTGAATAGCGCGACCGCAGGGCAACCGGAGGCATGGGCGTGGAAGAAGTTGGAAGGCTGCGGGGATTGCGCGTTTCTGCGGCCATATGCATATCACACTTTCATGGCATTACACCAGCAGCGGCAGTTTCAGACGTGCGTCAGGGATTTGCCACTGGGACATGCGGTGTTCTTGTTTGACTTCTCGGAGAATCATTCATTGAACATTCCTCGAGAAGTGCAAAGTCTGCATTGGGTGGTGAAGCAGGCGACCATATTAGTCTGCGTGGTGTGGAGACATGCGTGTATGGCCGTGGATGGGGTGGAATCAACCGCGGAGAACCCAGTGCTGGTGAAGGATTACGTGTACTTGTTGAGCGATGACCGGAAGCACGATCACCGCTTCATTCAGTACATGCGGGAGTTGATCATCAGAGACTACTTCATCGGGAGGGGGATCGCAAAGCCCTTGTTTATCCACGAGTGGGCAGATGGTTGTGCGGGACAAAATAAGTGCGCGGCAGGGTTTGCGGATGTGGCGAATAGCAAATACGAGTGGTCATTAGGTGTACCTTGCCAACGGAACTTCTTTGAGACGGCGCATGCCAAGGGGGAGCAGGATGGGGCGGGGGCGCATGTCAAGCACGCAGCGGCGGTGGCGGTCATATCAGAGGGTGACAAGTGGTATGCCCGCATCAATTGCGCTGCAGACCTGCATGCGTTCTGTTGCGAGAGATTGAGCCGACGTGCGGATAGCAGTTACGCCAAGGCAAGAGCGAGCTTCAATCAACGGTTTTTTTACTTGGTACCAGAGGACGCACTGCACGAGGAGGCGGGAGGATTGCATGCGGTGGATCACAATGCTGGTGCAGCATACCAGGCGGTGGATGGGACGCAGCGCTTGCATTCTGTAAGGGGGGGGGAGGGCGAGGGGAAGTTGATGGTACGTGAGCGTACATGCTATTGTGTGAATTGTTATGCGGAGTGTGTGCGCTCCATTCCGGACTCGGAGGGATGCTTGGAGACGTCCCACGTGGATGCGTGGAAAGATGTGGAGTTGCGGCCGGCTACGGGCGCGGCCGCCGTGAGGATTCGCGGCATGGTGGAGGAGTATGCGGCGGGTGTGAGTGTAGCCGTGCGGCGTGGTAGCATCATGGCGGTGAAGAAGGATCCTACGGACGCATCACATGCCTACTACTTGGTGAAGGCGCTGTCTGGTGTCACGGAGGTCGGCGGGAGGATCCGCCGTGATGACTATAGACAGACATTTGCTCCTGGAGACTCGGTGATTTCGGGGAGATACTTTGAGTGGACGGATCCAAACGTGCGAGATACATACACCTTAGATACTAGCAAGAAGTGCTTGATTCCGTGTGAAGCCGTACTAGCATGTGATGTTCGCCTAGTTAAGAGGGGGGATGTGCACATGCTACCCCTGAGGGAGCATCAGCGGTTGTTGGCACTTCTGTGAGATTCTAGTGTTATGTAGATGTATATATTGTATATATTGTAGATACGGGCATGTTGCGGTGTATATTGTTATGACTTGTACATACTTCGAATAACTTCTCCGTATCACGTGCTACATCTCACGCACCCGCAATATATGCAATTTCTGCTTTGCAGCCCTTTTTACAGACGAAATTAGCTCCCCAGCACCCCGTGAATATGACCCGATGTGAAATTTCGCTTCTCATAGCCTAGGTATGACCTCTAAATACTTCTCACAACTTCTAATAACTTCTCCGTATCACGTGCAACATCTCACGCGCCCACGAGACATGCATTTTCGGTTGTTGCAGTCAGTTTACAGACGAAATTAGCCCCCCAACGCCCCGTGAATGTGACCCGATGTGAAATATCACTTCTCGATGCCTAGTAATAACTTCTAGATATTTCTCACAACTTCTAATAACTTCACCGTATCATTTGCATATCTCACGCGCCCACGAGACATGCATTTTCTGTTTTGCAGTCAGTTTACAGACGAAATTAGCTCCCCAACGCCCCGCGAATGTGACCCGATGTGAAATATCACTTCTCGATGCCTAGTAATAACTTCTAGATACTTCTCACAACTTCTAATAACTTCACCGTATCATTTGCATATCTCACGCGCCCACGAGACATGCATTTTCTGTTTTGCAGTCAGTTTACAGACGAAATTAGCTCCCCAACGCCCCGCGAATGTGACCCGATGTGAAATATCACTTCTCGATGCCTAGTAATAACTTCTAGATACTTCTCACAACTTCTAATAACTTCACCGTATCATTTGCATATCTCACGCGCCCACGAGACATGCATTTTCTGTTTTGCAGTCAGTTTACAGACGAAATTAGCTCCCCAACGCCCCGTGAATGTGACCCGATGTGAAATATCACTGCTCGATGCCTAGTAATAACTTCTAGATACTTCTCACAACTTCTAATAACTTCACCGTATCATTTGCATATCTCACGCGCCCACGAGACATGCATATCCTGCTCCGCGGCCCATCTGCGACTTGTATAGCAGCCCTGTGGCCACAATAATTATCGAAAATGCAAAATATTGCATTCGGGTGATTTCTTATAACTTCTAACATGTTCTTGAAACTTCTTGCGACTTCTTAATGCCATTTTCATTGATTATGCAATTTATAGTGCAAGCCCGTCCACCTAGCCGTGCTACATGCCATATGTATCACGGTGATATCAGAAGAAGCACACGCGGTGGTCCGGTCAAGCTAAACTGAATAAGATAAAATAGTTGGAGTGTTTTATCGCAGTGAGTGAAGGTCGGACGGATGCCGGATGCAAGATGACAAGGTGACAAGGCCACTCAGGGCGAGGGGTGAACAAAGGAGGGACTGTACCCCCCCCCATACATTGGGGGGAAGTTCAGTACTCCCGTGAGCTTCCTAGAACCTCATGCCCCGATCTTCAGCTCCGAGCCCTTATAGGAAAGTAGATATATGGCAATATATTTACTGCCAGAAAGATGTCAGAGGCACAGTGAGATAGGGTTCACACGGTTGTCTAAAGTCAGATTAAACGTAAGATACTCGGGTTTAATATGTCGGACACACGGTGACACAGGAGCGGAGCAACGGGCAGGCACTGCAGGTGACATCCGAGCAGGCGAGGGGTGACACAGGGCACCACAGACCTCCCCCCTTATGGGGGGTGAAAGTCAGTGTTCCCATGAAGCCCCTATAAAGGCTTTAGCCAGCCATAATTGGCGGTTTTAATTAACCACCTTAGGCCGGTGCTGGGCGCAAACCTGTGAAAACAAACACACAGTGAAGCACTACAAGTCAGGTGCTACGCTCGCATACAGTAATCGCTCACCTTTAAGGAAACTCGACGTTAAGGAAGCAGCCAGCGTTTTGGGGGAGGGGGGGTACCCAAGTTGACGAGAATAGCTGGCTGGTCTTTTTTGCTAAGGAAATTCTCCAAAATAAGGAAATTGGTTGCTGGCAGATCACCGAGAGTGGATTCTCTTAAATTCTATGAAAAATGGGAATTTTTGGACTTGACAGCGTTCAGCACGATATCTTTAAGTTCTAAGTAGTCAGCTTCAGAAATAATCGCGTCGTCATAGTCTTGCTTCAATTCTTTGAGCTGCGCACGGCTCTCTGGGTCCATACTGTACAGTTCAACAGTTGGTAACAGTGGTGGACTCTCTAAATTTTAAGAAAGCTGCTGGGCTGAGTTACGTGGACGTGGATGAGTTTAAGAAATTAGCTGGCTGGCTCGAAATCCGAAATTCCTTATTCTTAGCGATTCTCTTAGGACGCGACGCTGGCGGGGGAAGGGGGGGTACCCAAGTCGACGGGAATGGCTGGCTGGCCCAAAATCTCCGGTTTTCTTAAAGGTGAGCGATTACTGTATGTCAACCGTGAAACTGTGAAGCTATACACAAGATAATACGTTGTGTTATAGCTTCCGCCGAAAGAGTGTGATAACAGCCCCTAAGGTGTCAGGTGTGGAAATGACATATGCTATGAACTGTCTGACTACCGAAGTCGATATCGGAGATGGCGCTGATGACAGTGAAGAAGTCATAGTAGTCGAGCCATATCGGTGATGACACAGATGACGATGACACTGTCGGCGTGCCAAATCCAGCAATAAATCTTCCAACTTCGAACCACTTGCTCCCAAGTGAACAAATCCTCCTGACGCCCACGAGACAGGGCGCTGGAGCTTTCTCCTAGTGGGCTCTGGGCTGCGCCACCACCGATTGCAACATCGCGTCAACATTACGACCACTCGTTGCTGCTCTGCTGCGTTGTTCGCAAATTAACGTGGCCAGATACGACTGCGGAATCGCTCTGTCACTTTCGGATAATTCCGGGACTTCGGCCGAGAGCTTCGCTTTATACGAAGCGTAACGATCTGACGCTTTTACTAGCGCGATCTTCTCCCCTAACTCCGTATCCGAAAACTCGTCCATATTTTACCACAAATTAGTAAACTTTCCTTCTAGAGCAAAAGGAAAAAACCACTGCAAAAAAAACACCCTTCTTTGAAACCAAATCAAACTGCGGAGCCGAACTCTCACAGAGTTCGAAACCTTATACCACGTAGTGGTACCTTCTTTCCCGTCTGTCACCGCATAACCGTAGTTATGTGACACAGCACCTCTCGCTCCGCTCGTTGTACTGTGACACATAACAAAACATTCAGTTTGTGCGGTACCCAGACGAGAGTATGAAGTATCAACTACGCACCATCGTATGTGACACTATCAAGCATGTTGATGTATTATCTTGAGTTCTTGACTATCTTCAATCTAATTAATTACTAATAGTGGACACTGTATAAGTATTGAGATCGATGTCTTCACATTGACATATGACAATCACGATGACTATCATTTATCAATGCCAAATCTCAAATTGCAAAATATGCTGCCAGTAATTGATTATGATAAATTCAAATTTAAAATATGATCAAATCTGAAATAAAAAGGGAATCGGAATGAGGCAATGAGAATGACTATGATTATGACTCTCGAGTATTGACTGTCATCAGTCATCTCAACATTGAAACCCTTGCAGTTTTGATTATAGCTCATCAGAACTCCAAAATGGCGATGGCTGGTCAATCCTCCAAAATCGCGAAATAACTTTGGGAACAGCCCCCCGAAGCGGACGTTCTTTGGTTTGAGTATCAGGTTTAGCGCATTCACAGGGAATACCGAAAATTTGAAGTTCCTTGAGTTTCGCGCCACTTGAGGTGGGATTTTCAAAATGGACGATGATATGGGAGGATCTAGCCTTCGGGAAGACCAGCTCATCAACGCGGATGAGATGGATGGCGTCATTCGAGAGGTGGCTTTCCTGTTCATCCTGTTTCGACATTCGTGCTCCCAAGATTTTATGTTTCAGACTCCACGCTCAGAGCCCGAGCACTGCTTTCCTGCCTGTTCTGATGGCAAGTTCTGGGATTTTGACAAACAGGCAGTTGAGTCCGCTCTGGGAACCGCTGCTTTCATGCACAGCAAAATTAACGCGTGGACATCAAATGTAGTGGTGTGTGCCTTCTGCAAAATTTTTTATTTAATCAGCACGTGGTTTGTTCTTCTCTTGCACCAAGCCTTTTGCAGATTTCTGTACACCTCGAACCCATCGTTATGCATCACCCCTCGGCCGTTGGGTCGCTGCAGCTGTCGTTGATGTATTATTATAGCTAAATTGATAATTATCACGTCTTTATGTTTCAGGAAGGATGTCTTAAGCGACTCGCTCAATTGGCCAAGCCCTTCAAATACATCGGCAAGTGACCCTTTTCGACCATCAACTATTTGCTCCGACGCTTCGCTTGCCCAATTTGCTTTGCAATGGAGGGTCTAGCCTGTCTCTGGGGAAATACTATTTCTGTATCGGATCACTAAACTTGCGCTCGCCCGCTCCTCTTGTCGCCTTCGCTTAAATGGAGGACCCGCACAAAACTTGCTGCGTCGTTCTTCTTGATAAGTGTCCACTACTTGTTCACCTCCTTTCCTCCGGATGAACAACGGGAACCTGATTTTTGGAAGTAGAAAGTGTTGACATACTAGCTGCCAAGGATTCCCTCATATATTTTCTCCCTCGAAACTCGGAACCTCTCACCGTGGTAGACTATTGAAGAGCCTTTTACCTCTTGCGCGCGTCTTATGCCTCAAGTCACGGGTCCTGCAGCGAAAATGTTGTCAGTCGTACTCGCGTCAGCCCACGAACCGGGTGTGCCACATGCTGTCCAAATGCCGTTGCCGTAATGCGACCGGACAGCGCACGGCAGCCTGGCTACCTCGCGAGAGAAGGCGTCGGTGCCGACGATTCTTACAGGACGTTCGTTGCGTGTAGAATATAATTCGTGTTTTGTTGGGTTGGATTGTCGCGAACAGTAACGTGCGCACTCGTGCAAAAATCTGGCGCCGGCATGCACACTGCTAGCACGAGCCTCTGGGATCCTAATACTGACGGTGCGTGATGCCAGCCTCCTGTTCAGCGCGAGCAGGCTCTCTCAGCAGCTGCTCCTCGGGCAGGCTGCGCACTTGTGCCACGGCCTGCATCCAGGGCGTCTGCAGGTCACAGCCAACTCAGTAGTAAAAATACGGCATAGTGCGTCGCAACTTTCGTCGCATGCTTCGTTAATTTTCCGCAAGCAGTTGATCAACAGGAGCCAGGGGAGTTTCGTGGAAGTCAGCGTCCGCGCGACGGAGATTCTGAGAGCGAAAGCCACTTCTTACTGAAACGCCGTTTCGCGAGAGAAAAGCCGCCAAGCTACGTGTTCTTGCGTTGCTTCACGGAGGCGCCGTTGCGGACTGCCGCGTGCGGAGGTGTGCTTTTCAAGACATTCGCTCTGCAGGGCTCGTGGAGCTGCACCTGAGAGAGGTGTTGAGGATTTTTCCCGGCTTGTGAGGGGTTCGCCCTGCACAGGTAAGATGACCGTCTTGTGGGAGAACGGCACGATGCACTGTATCGTTACAGTCTACTGGTTGGCGATCTGAGCAATTGCCTATTGTTGTCACGCGGAAGTGTGGTGCCGTCCGCGAAACGTACGTCAAGAGCTTCCTCCTTATGCCGCAGTCCGGGGCATCGGTGGAAGTGCAATTGTATCACTATCAGTCAGGAACCTTACTGTTGTACCACGCTTCGCTGCTTTTTCTTGGCCAATAAGAGTGCCACAGCTTTCGGCCTCTTTCGGCTGGAGCAAAATTATTCTCCGAGGGTCTCAGGGCTCTTGATGACCATGTAAGCTTGTGCGATAGTTCAGGAAAGATAACTTCCCCACGTATACAGGTACTAGTATATGTTCAGCCGTAACCGGACATAACAACCTCAAACTTCCATGTGAAGCACTTCGCATTTCCCTGAATATTTTTCCAACCTCGAAGGGTGTATCTGGTGGGATGCCAGCAGCTGGTTGCTTCCTTTGATCATATCCTTTGGTTGCATCCTTTGATAATATTTGGTTGTTCTTTAAAGGGATCCTACCTTCTTTACTAGCAGCCTTTGTGATGGATGATGCTACCTGAAAGCCCTTCCGTGTTCTCAAGTGGCGATGCATTCCTCTCCTGCGAGTTGCTGAAGACGCAAGATGACCGTTTCCCTTTGAACAACCCAACGCCATGTTGCAGCAAAGGAGCTTGCTACATCTCTGTCTTGCATGGAGTACAACCTTTCTCAACTTTAGTTCTCGCTGTTTCGTGTGTCCCAACTCTGCCAGCCAAACGTTTTTGGGAAAATTGCTCAAGGCAATTATGTGAAGCATTGTGGAGCACTTATTGATCAATTCAGCAACATCTAAGGTTCAGCTTACAGAGACCTATTCCTGTTTTTTTCATAACCTTTAAAACTGCAACTTATGAGCAAAGAACGCGAAAGGGCAACAAAGCGTAGAAGGATTATGGAGCAGCACAAATGTGTATCCATAGGAATTATTTTATTGGGCAAGTGCCAAGTTTCGCAGTATGAGCGTAGGCAAATACGTCAATAGCAAGTCGAGCATAGGCAAATTATATTAATGCTAGTCTGCGTGTAGGCAAAAAATTTTAATAGCAGGCATTTTTAAAATGACAGTATGCACGTAGGCCGTGAAATCATCATTTGCCTACGCGCATATTGCAATCGAAATCGTTTACTTACACGCAGGCTACTCGGAGTTTAATGGTAGTCTGCGCGTAGGCAAATGATGAATTAATGGTAGTTTGCCTTAGGCAACTTGTAGTGTGTAGGTGGACCGTGTACATAAGCTTGACCCTTCATGATATTGCATGTGAACATTATTATGTAAATCCAACCGGTAGATATCAACATCTGACCACAATGAACATATCTAGCGGTTGGATTTGCGAAATTATATGTTTTTGAGCGACCAATATCATTCTACCATTAATTCACGTCATTTGCCTACGCGCAGACTACCATTAAAATCATTTGCCTACGCGCAGACTACCATTAAATCATGTGCCTATGCGCATGCTGCCATTTATGGCACTTGCTTACGCGCATACCATAATTAACCTTTTTAGTTTTACATAGGTAATTTGGGGCAAAATAATGATTTAATTTTAAAATCAATAATGGAGATACGGTGCAAACGGCTCCCCGAAATTATGTCCGAGAATCACACTTTTCTTTGCATTAATGGGACCTGACGGAAATCGAGATGACAGTGCACAATCGCTGCTGAAATCGATAGATCGTGATTCTAGTACCGTCGATTACTTTTAACATTCCCGTTTTCACTCGCGTTTCTCCAAATAACAGTTTTTACTGTGACCCGCAAGGACAGTCTCCTGCATGTTTGACCATGCATAATCGAAGCATTTGCACGAGTTCATGTCTGTAAATGCATTATATAGTGTGCTCAGGACTGTCGGTAACAACTAGGTACCAAAAATCCTGGGATCAAGTGGCCCAATCTCGACATTCTAAGATGTGGTGGGGGTTGGCACTTCGCGCCACTAAATTACTTTTGCTGAAAAGTGATTTTCAGTTGATTTTCGATATCTGCCGGCGATTCACTGGAGCTAAATAAAAAGTAAAATGGCTTTATGATGTTGAGCGTCTCGCGCATCCGCTACGCTAATCAGATGTACCATACGCTAAGTCGGGGATGCCCGATTGAGCGTTCCGAGGTGTAAAAGCGCCAAATCATGCGCAACCCCTTGAAGGTTTCCTTCTGTAGGTGTCACACGATGTGGCCTGAGGCATGTGAACGTATCAGTATGCGCCCCAGGAAGCATGCTGATACATAGACACTTGCTGGGTTTTTAGGGTTTTAGGGTATGGCTAAGAAATATTGCTGTGGGCACACTATGTGGATAGTAACACATTATATTAACTTCTTAACTCTTACTTTCTAGCAGTCCTGCATCAGTATGGTATAAGATTATATTAAATAAAATCCATCAGTCTAAGCGATCACGCACCCTAATTAACTACGCTAGAAGACTCTGTGCCAGACTCTGTTATATCCGTCATGTCATTTGGTAGCTGCGCGCATGTCAGTGACCCAATCTATGAAATCAAGTGAGTTCTTTTTTTAATTATCTCTTTTACGATTCCGATCTCTCATTAGATTCAGCATTTGACATCAGTCATGCATATGACTCTGGATCTGTCATTCTTGTGACTATCATACAGTTCCTTTGTCATATATCGTAGACTGATCATGCTATGGCATCCTACTATACTGGCATGTGCTGTCATAATATCATACTGCCATACCACGTCATACTATATCCCTTGGTACAAATATTAACTCATCACTTCAGAATATTTTTTGCCGTAAATCGAAAACCCTGAATTCCTGATTTGATCCGCCATTGCGATCGGCTCGGACATAATTTCGGGGGACCGTTTGGGCATACAATCAGTTTTAGTATTCACACCGGCTTACCACCGCCACGCATTGTGCGATTTCTACCCTAGAGAGATTCACACTGTCTTTAGGATTTATCATTTTTTTTTTGGTAGTAGGTCTCGCAGTTTGAACAATACTACGGTATTGTGGATATATGATGAGCTTGCCAAATCTGATCACCAAACCGTTGTCGCCGATGAAACCCCCCGGAATGGTGCGTTGTGGATTCGTTGGGGGACGAAAAGTGGCATCCAGCCGTGTCGTGCCACTCCTGCCAGGGTGCCAATGTTTGGTGGCTGACTACTCCCTTGCTAGCCCTGGCACAATACGCTTAGTGATGGCGCACAACGAAAGGAAAATAAGTTGGCGTTGCTACTGGTCTCTATATGCATATGTCATAAGCATGATCCTCGTCCACGCAATTCGTCCACCTCGTCTCAGGGGCGTTCGCATTACTCTCTAGATGTGGACTTGTGGAGGGCTACTACATCTATTGTAAGGCCCTTTATTTTTTTTCTGTTTTTCTTATTCCGATTTAATCCCCCGCCGCCATATCCTATCTACTATCTCACGTATATTTTCTTGACACAACCATCTTTTTGTGAGTGCTGCTTGGCCTTTGCATAAAGTATACAAGCAAGCTACAAAACCGAAACCCAGGCAAACCAACATCGCGTCTAGCGATTCAAGCATATCATTAGTACCAAGAGGTATCGGCTAAAGGGCGCTAAGCCTTGCGATTAGGCCCATTTAAGTGAAATGGGCACAGCACCCAATCGCCAGCCAAGCATTAACTAGGGAAGTGATCATGGTTGACAGATGACAATTTCACAAGATTGGGAGAAATATGGTAGGCAGCCGACAATGACGAGAACGATTGCTTCAGGGTTTTGTGTCACTTCGGCGCAGAGGGGAGCAGTGGGCCGAGTGACGTTCGATTTGTCTAGACACAAGCTCAAGTTTAAACGAGTTTGGAGTCATTCACATATCAGGTATATAACTCATGCATAGCAAACGAAGAAGTCATTTCGGCACTGTCGTCTAGTAAACTGGAAACCGAAGACAAGACCCTGAGTGCAGCGGCCAATCGGACTTCCTGTGGATCCTCCTTTGGCGGAAGGTTTTTCTCGAGCCGCCCTCCACCAGCCTCTCTCTGCATCACTTTGGAACTCATTGCTCGGATAGAATTCGAAACTTGTGGCGCGTCGGCAACTTCTGCACGCTCACCCTGCAGTTCTTGTACTTTCCTTTTAAGTTTGGCAACATCACTGGTAAGCTGACTGTTTATGATTTCCAACTGTTTCCGCCTTTCTGAAGCAATGTCTAAATCAGCCTGTAGAGGTGAAGCAGGGCAACGCAACGTCCATATTAGAGTTATATAGTACGAGAACTATGACAAACCGAGCAACGAGGACACGTTATCACGTTTTCCGTTTTGCACATAACTGTGCCGACCGAGCAACAAAACCGACTGAGCATTGAGTGCGGATACGCCGAGAAAAACAGGAAGCTTTGGATTCCTCGTGAAGGTGCAACCAACACCCCTTGCTGCCTTGCGCATTGTTTTGTTGAAGTAGAGAAAGAGTGCATACCTCTTTATCGAACAGCTGACTTTCTAATTCAAATATTGTGAACAAGAGCTCCTCAACCACCTGCGCGGAGAATGAAACCACATTTAAGACATACTTTATGTGGTGGGTGCACCACGTTGGAAAATGTCTAACGAAACACACGTTTCGCCGAGCGCGCTATTGGCGGTATGCGTCAGAAAGATGGCTGAAGTAACGCGTCGTACGAGTGGAAACTTTGAAACAAAATTATCCGTGCAGATAGCGCCAAACATCGCCTCGCGAAAAAAAGTAACCATCTATGCGAGCACCGACGTCCAAAGAGTCGGATTTACACATTCTTTTAACCTCAAAATCGATATGAATCGATCAGGTATATCCATTGCTTGTGACACACTAGCAAACGTGTATACATTGCGCTCCATACTGTTCGAATGGATATTTTTACATATGTCACCTTATTCTTTTCCTTGGCTTGGTCTTGACTTTTTTGCATAGGATCCAGACGGCTTTGCAGAGTTCTCGACGCCACAGTGTCCGCAAGGGTGTGCACAAACTCAGCTCCGCTACAATATGCAGGGCAAGACGCTGGCGGCGCCGTGATAGCTTCACTTGATTGTGCAGTGCAACCCGGTCGAAGTTTAGGCGTTACGGCCCCGCGGTTCTCTCGCGGTCTTGAAAAGCCTCGGTACCGGACTCGGCAGTTCAAAGCTCGTTGAGCATATCCACAGAGGTTCACGAAAGTTCCTAATATTGCTAGGCTCCACGCGATCCAGACAAAAACACACAGAAGCGGGAGTTTGATAGTGAAGTGCATGCACCCGAGACACCAACGATACACGTTACTTTGAGATGACCATTTCGTCTGGCGATGGCGAGGCTCCATAGGTGCTCTTCGTGGCACGAAACTAGCCTGATACCAAACGAACTGTTCGTTGAAAAGTTTTTGTTGCAGTGACAATTGTATAAGCAAAAACAAGAGAATGCGGGCGGGAGGCGGGACTGGCGGGGGAGCGGGTCAAGTTCGTAGTTGAAGCTGGCAGAACAAAATACTGCTGTTCGTGTTTTGAGCCTTGTCAGCTGTAAATATGAAAAGGGACAGGGTACGGGCGCTGGGAACTTGACTAAGTCACATGCTGACTGCTGCGTCTATCGCGTGAGACAGTGACCACAATGAACGTCGCCGGCAGCAGACGGTGAACACATGTCACATCGACATCGCGGACACCATTGCCGCTGCCGATGCCGTTGCGTGACTGCTTACTCGTTACAGTACTCGAGTACTGTGACACTCGTTCTTCGTTGACCCATCCCAATCCGCAATTGCATCGTAAAATTCTTCAGCTACACTACGCAATTTCTTCAACGTTCCGCCGCCTCATGGGGCGAACGGTGCTGTGACTGCTGTGATACACGCAGGGATTTCCAAAGTGCTCGGCTACTTTTATTTTTCAGTTCGCTTATCATAATGTGTAACCTTATGATACTATGTGTGCGCAGGTCATGTCGCAGGTATCCGATGGCGAGGAGGGACGCGCGCTCTTGAGATGTGGAAGTCGAGGTTGGCGAATGCCAACCTTGCTTGGGATGAAACCCAACCATATCGAACTTATCGTATATATTTCACGTTTGCATCCTTGGCATCTATGCAAAGCATGAGGAGCATTGAGTGGACATAAGTCCTAGGCTATTTTGGTTTTGGGTTCATGGCGCATGACCTCTTGGGGTGTGGAAGTCGAGGTTGGTCTAAACCAACCTTGCTTGGGATGAAACCCAACCACATCGAACTTATCTCATCGGTACATTTTTCTCAATGAATCTGTAAGTTTTGAGCCTCAAACGGCTAGGACAAGTTCGTAGGCTGATTTTGTTTTCCATGATTTATTACGACCCCAAAAAACAAATCAGCCATCGCCTTAACGTTCTCGAAAGACCTTCAAACTTGTAATATATATTACTTAACTAAGATAGGTGCGATAAGATAATCCGATGTGATTGGGTTTCATCCCAAGCAAGGTTGGTTTAGACCAACCTCGACTTCCAAACCCCAAGAGGTCGCGAATGCGCCATGAACCAAAAACCAAAACAGCCTAGGACTTATGCTCACTCAATGCTCCTCATACTTTGCATAGATGCCAAGGATGCAAACGTGAAATATGTATATCTTAATACGATACGTTCGATATGGCTGGGTTTCATCCCAAGCAAGGTTGGCATTCCGCCAACCTCGACTTCCACATCTCAAGAGCGCGCGTCCCTCCTCGCCATCGGATACCTGCGACATGACCTGCGCACACATAGTATCATAAGTTTACACATAATGATAAGCGAACTGAAAAATAAAAGTAGCCGAGCACTTTGGAAATCCCTGCGTGTATCACAGCAGTCACAGCACCGTTCGCCCCATGAGGCGGCGGAACGTTGAAGAAATTGCGTAGTGTAGCTGAAGAATTTTACGATGCAATTGCGGATTGGGATGGGTCAACGAAGAACGAGTGTCACAGTAACGAGTAAGCAGTCACGCAACGGCATCGGCAGCGGCAATACAGTTCTTGCATCATTAAATTCCTCATTTTAAATTCTGAGGACCGCGAGGCAACGCGAGGGCACGCGCGAGGAGTTCTTGGAACTGTGGCCGCAAAAATTTCCGGACATAAATCGAGGAGTGAGGAGCATCGGGGTTTGCATCTTCTCACGGATGTTCCCGAAATTCGGAGTGACACGTCGGAAAAACCAAGTTCCACGTCAGATAGCCGACCGCGTTGACCCGGAAGGACCCTTTGAAACATGCGTCGGGCTGCTGTCCGCACATGAATTTTGGCAATTACTTTGCAAATTTCGCAACATGTATCACAACATTTTAAACATGTTTTCACTGTGATATATGTGCGTCGTTTGACACTCGAAACGTAGCGAAAGAAGCCGTACTTCGCGTTTTAGGATGCTCGCCGGGAGTGAGTACCCTTGCGGTACTAAACGATTGCGTAGCGAGATGTACAGAGATGAGTCTCCGCCAAGTTTTCACGCAAAGTTAACTTAAGTTAACGTTGCGTGATAGCGCGTTTGGCGTTATTCCATCCGTATTCGCGGATGTGAGCAAGCCGCGAAGGGGGTTCGCATTGCGGACTTCAAACGCGTTTTGGGCATCCGCGTTTCTGCGGATGCTCAAGACAGCGACTGAAACTAACTTCACTACATACTTATAAAGTGTTGGAGAGAGTTGCACGCTGTTCGAACACTCATAAGTTTGAGACTGCAAAACGTTTGTTCCAATTGTCCCGTTTATAGCGGTACAATAATGAAAACGTGCGGGGATCTTTACGCACGCGCTCATCATGTCCAATAAAAAAGTTCACTGCGGAAAACACAATGAAAAGTATCATTACGAAGTTATAGGTCTTATAACTTCGGAATAATATCATAATCATAAGCTCACCGTAGCAGAAATATCAAGTTATTAAGCGGTGCTTGGGACGCAACATCAGGCTGAACCGAGCTCGGTTTGAAATTCTGAACTCGGCAGATATGACTCCACGTGGCTCAAATTTATTCGCTTGCCCAGCGCGAGGACTCCACAAAACGAGGAGAAAAGTTTGAGACACCTCTGGAGGTGGCTGAAAATTTGTTCCTCGTTCCTTGTTCTGAAGATCAGTATAAATGATATATAAATGATATAAATGGTCGCTTTTGAGGATTTAGGAATAAAGATGCAAAGTTCGCGCGCGGGCAGAATCCTCGTCCAGAATGGCATTCTGGACGAGGAAATTAATGATGCAAGAACTGTAATGGTGTCCGCGATGTCGATGTGACATGTGTTCAACGTCTGCTGCCGGCGACGTTCATTGTGGTCACTGTCTCACGCGATAGACGCAGCAGTCAGCATGTGACTTAGTCAAGTTCCCAGCGCCCGTACCCTGTCCCATATGAAAAAGACATTGCATCATACATGCAGTCGTCCAGCGCACGGACGGGCGGGGTGTCACATTCTGGCAACCTGAACCTCTTGAACAGCTCATATGATAGCCGTTGCCCATGCCAGCACCGGTGCCCCGGGGGCCGTCGCCATATCTGAATCTAATCCATCCGGATGCCATCGCATCACCAGTCGAGTGACGAGATTTCTAGTTTCGTGCTTGCCACGTTGCCGGCGCAGGTGCTAGCTGCTAGGTGCTACTTCGGTTCATACCCATCGCTCGATGCGCTTCAATAACGTCAGCGCAGCGTCAGATCATCTCGATATCCAAACGTTTCGGTTTGTGCTGCTCGATGCTCCCAACAGCGACATCCGATCGTTAAAATCCCTCAAAGCGTCAGCGTCCGCGCGTCCGCGCGTCCGCGCGTCCCGTGCTCATCCTCAATTCCTCATGGTCATGCTCTACTGTGACACAGTCTACTTGTACTTCTCTCCTTGTCCTACTCATACTCTTGTTCCCAGAGTTTCTCCGAGCGCGGCCGCTGCGCGGCCGCTGCGCGGCCTGCGACACGCGAGGGTCGACGTTACAGTTGATCGAAGAGGCTCGGAGAAACCTATGGACCCCACAGAGTTACAAACCCTAAATGTCTATTTTCGTCCATAAGCTCTGGGGACAAGAGTAACTTCTCTCCCGATCCCGTCGCGTGTCCCGTCTACCCGTCGCGTCGCGTCGAGTCGGAGTGACACGTCTGCGTCTCCCGTCTGCGTCTGCGTCTCGTCTGTCTTCTGCTCCCAACCTCCCATCTCCTAATAGGGCTCTAGATAGGGTGTGATCAAAACTCAAAACTATCAACTTCTCCTAAAAGGTATAAGGTTGCAAGCTTTCAACGGACGGTGTCCTGTTCTCAACTGGTCGGGAGAGCTTGTTCACGAGTTGCATTCCCCTCCCTTCGCCAGCTGTGCGGAACGCGAGAAGTTGAGACTTCAAACGGAAAGGTGCGGATCTAGTTTTGCCTTTAAGCGGAAGGTAATTAATACCCTAGAAAACAGTACCTATATATCTGCATATTCGGTATTCGGCACGAAAACAAGTAAAATCGTAGGGGCTGTAAGTGCTGACAGTAAGCATGAATGTGGCACACCCCGCTCCTCTTGGGACGGGACTGCAAGTCCAAGATAGCAAGTGCTTTCATCGTAACCAAGCAAGGTCTGCAAAAAGGAAGCAGTCTCGACATTCCAATCCTGGAGACCAACGCAGTATCTTCTGCACTGGGCAACGCGCTTCAAGAGCAACTGTGCTCGGCATACCTGGACGTCACGAGCGGCTACCCGTCAGAGTTCAGGCTTCAGACGACTCCAGTAGTACCTCTCTCGTCAGTGCTGGACTCTCCACCTCTCTGTATAACTTCGACTTCGAAACGGCTTCTGTCGCGGCTGGACTCAGCTTCGAGACGTACAGGTGCGCTGTTATCGGATCGCTTTCTCTCACACTTCGCTCTGCGAGTTAAAACAGAGTGTGTTTTTACCAGAAGTGAATCGAGGCCTTTTTCGCTATGTCAAATCCCAGTCTTGTGCCAGTAGTTCGCCACGTAACAATTGGCGTTTTGGGGGTGTACTGGAGCGAACATCAGTGAACCTGTGGATTCAAGATGGGAGAAAGGGTCCAAGGTGAAGGCTTCTCTGCGCACCCTGTCTTGTGCCCCATGACGTTCACCTCAGATCGCGCAACTGTTGACCAAAATTATTGAATAGATTATATGGGCATGAATTACAGAATGAATTATATGGGCACAGAAATACATAAGACGCCTTTCCGTACCGAAATCTTGAACACCTGTGTGCTACCCGTATACGAATGCCGCATTCATTCGTAAGCCTCACTTGCACCGTGGCCAATCTCTAAGTGGGATAATGTCTCTAGATTTCTGGGTTGCGTGACATCTTCTTCTGGAGACGTCACTCTCACGCAATTATTTGCGAGCCATCTCTTTTTCGTTGACACGCTTGATATGGGCGCAGGGGTGCAACGTGGCCTTCAAGTCGGAGTCCTACACGCGCTCACTTTACGGTGGGCTTCTCGAGGTGACGCTCCTTGAGGCGCGGAACCTGCCAGAAGCTGACGGTGCCGCAGAATCCATGCTCTCCGGAAAGGTGCGTCCGGAATCAAAGGCTCAACCGGCAGACTCATATGCCTTTGGCGCAGATCATACCGTGGTTGAGACTCCTTAGAGCGCGCGCTGTTAAGATGAGCGGGGAGCGTGTTTGGGCATGATGATCAGGGCAGCGATGCGTACGTGCTGATGGCGCTGGTGGAGAGTGGCGAAGAGGTGCCGGTCCCGCTCGTGAAGCCTTTCTGCGTCTGTGACCTTGGTTGCAGTCGAAGGTCGCGTGTCCTGCGCACGCCGTTCTCTGTCGCCGGTTTCGTATCTTCCTCGTAGCAACCTGGTCTGGCGAGAGTGCTGGGTGCTAATGATTGGCTGGCGGGAGTGCTGGGTGCTGGTGACTGGCTGGCGGGAGTGCTGGGTGCTGGTGATTGGCTGGCAGGAGTGCTGGGTGCTGGTGACTGGCTGGCGGGAGTGCTGGGTGATGGTGACTGGCTGGCGGGAGTGCTGGGTGCTGGTGACTGGCTGGCGGGAGTGCTGGGTGCTGGTGACTGGCTGGCGGGAGTGCTGGGTGCTGGTGACTGGCTGGCGGGAGTGCTGGATGCTGGTGATTGGCTGGCGGGAGTGCTGGGTGATGGTGACTGGCTGGTGGGAGTGCTTGGTGCTGGTGACTGGCTGGCGGGAGTGCTGGGTGCTGGTGATTGGCTGGCGGGAGTGCTGGGTGCTGGTGACTGACTGGCGGGAGTGCTGGGTGCTGGTGACTGGCTGGCGGGAGTGCTGGGTGCTGGTGACTGGCTGGCGGGAGTGCTGGGTGCTGGTGACTGGCTGGCGGGAGTGCTGGGTGCTGGTGACTGGCTGGCGGGAGTGCTGGGTGCTGGTGATTGGCTGGCGGGAGTGCTGGGTGCTGGTGATTGGCTGGCGGGAGTGCTGGGTGCTGGTGACTGGCTGGCGGGAGTGCTGGGTGCTGGTGACTGGCTGGCGGGAGTGGGTTTCGGCGCCTCAGGCGGACAGCAAGGAGCTCGCGAAGAACTACAGGGAAGGCGTGCTCGCGCTAAACCAGGCCTCGAACGTAGTGCGCAGCAGCACTGTCTGGGCGAACGGCAAGGACAAGAGCGGGAATGAATACTTCCCGGGTAAGGACGGTGGGAAGCACGTTTGGGGCGGCGAGGAGCACAGCTTGTATCTGCGGGATCCCCTGAAGGTGCACGGAGGCCTCACCCTGCGCCGCACTTAAGGTGCACGGAGGCCTCACCCTGCGCCGCACTTAAGGTGCACGGAGGCCTCACGCTGCGCCGCTGAGTGCGCATCAGCAGGACTCCTACGCAATTAGCTGAATGTTGAGGTCGTCAGGCGGTGTGCCCGAGAATGACGCCTGTCAAACGATCAAATAGTTTCTAGCAGAAGTTCGTTCAAGGTCCAATTCGTTCAGGGTTTGGGGGTTGACGGGAAGGGAACAGGCTCAGCTCGTCATCACGGTCCTAGATGAAAATCTTGTCTCTGAAGATCCTATCATCGGTTCGGCATCGCTGAGCTTGAACGAATTCTTGGTAAGTGAGCATAACTGCTGCTATTTCCCGCGTGGACACAGATGGAAAATCCGCTTTCGAGTGATGCTGCCGGTTTGGGTGTAGGTGGTTACTGGATCCCATCCCCAGTTAGTGGCAGATGGGGCCCATACGAGCCGTTACGCATATGGCGACACTAGCATAGGATTTGCGTATAGGATGTACGGATTTTGTATGTACATATGTATGCATATGTAAATAGTTGTATGCTCCTACCCTACATACAACCTTGTCGATATTTTACACGTGCACGCATCAATATATAGATATTTGGCAAAAGCGATATCGGCCCTGGTAGGTTTGCTAATTTCTGTGAGATGGAAATCGGATGATTGTGCTGAATTGACGTTGTGGGGAGCGAGTCACGGTGGCTGCAGGGGTTGGTCACACGGGGGGAGGATGACGTGGCGGAAGGAAGTGGCTGGATACCTCTCACCTTCAAGCCACCGAGCAAGGTGACTCGGAGGGCCCTTCCAAGCACCTTCCGCCGCCGTTCCCTGAACCTGGGGGAGGCTGCATCCAAGGCCGAGGGCTGGTGACGTGCGCGCTTCCCTGACGAAGAGGCTGAGCGGCATGTGCCTCCCCCTGGTATATTTTTGGTGATCAAAGGGGACTTATTTTTAGGCATATTCTTACATGAATGTTATTTACTATTCCCCACTGTGAACATTGTGGAGTGGTGTTGTTCCGATTGTTAGATTCCGATTGATTATTCTGCCCTGCGCTTGTGAGGTTGCCTGTCGTTTTACGTGGATCAATTAGGGAGACAATCTGTGGTGCCTATCCGAAGTCTCTGTGCCTTCCTTGCTCTCGGCCAAGGGGCGCCATCAAGACGTGCAGATCGTGCATAGTTCAGGTTGTTCAAGTAGCCATGCACGCCTGCTCCTCGCAACACATCACGCGAGCTGTTTACGGGGACCGAGGGGTGTGTGAGGGGTGTGTGAGGGGTGCACGCGAGCTGCTGAACTGCAGGAGGGCAGCTCAGGCCAGATGGCAGCAGGCGCCACTGCCGGAGCCATGGTAGCTGGGCCTGCGGGCGCCGCAATTGGTGCAGTTGCGGGCGGATTGGCGGGGGCCTTCTTTAAGAATCAGGTACCCTGCGGGGCCTCGTGGTGTCTCTGCATGCAATCTCCCAAATACCTTAATTTTGGCGAATGGGGGAAGTGGCATGTTGTGATGTTGTGCTTTGGGCCGATTTTGCTGGCGTTTGCCGGTGCTCGTAATGGTCGACCCAGCGGCTGCCTAGGCAGCTCGTTGATGGCGTGCTGCTCGCGTGCTGGTGGAGGCAGGTGAACGGAGAAGTTCGACTTAATCTAAAGTACACTCCCTTGCCGAAGCTGGAGGTACTTCCCGAATCCGGGTCCTCATCGCCAGTGTGGTGTGCAGAATCCGGGCAGCCTGTGCAACCCGAGTTCTATTTCGGGTATGATTTGGTGAGGGATGCGGTGGGCATCGGGTCACAGGCAGTAGGGGCAGCGTGCTCTGGGCCTTGAGCTACGGGCGCCAGGATTGGCCGCATGCGCGTAAATAGAACTGAGGTCGCTTGTCCGAGTATCGTGAATAGAACTGAGGTCGCTTGTCCGAGTATCGTGAATAGAA
>LGRX02000451.1:57933-86521 GCA_001247695.2 Cymbomonas tetramitiformis
AGTATCGTGAATAGAAAACTGAGGTCCCAATATGAGAATCGACAAGCTATGTGCACGAGCTGTGCTGCAATCGCACATTACGCCTAGGGCGGTTTCAAGCCATATCACGCAGGATTTCATGTGGCAAATCAGTGGCGTGTGGTGCGTTTGGCCTGCCATTGTCCGGTTGGAATCACGCACCTGCTGCGGCCTGTTGCGCAGCAGATGGAGCGCTCGAAAGGGGCGGAGCAGCGTGTGAGCGTCACGGAGGGCGTCGACTGGAACATGATGCGCGACTTCAAGGTGCCGCCCCTGCGCCGCCGCCCCTGCGCCACCGCCCCTGCGCCACCGCCCTTGCGCCGCCGCCCCTGCGCCGCCGCCCCTGCGCCGCTGCCCCTGCGACCCGCCCCTGCGCCGCCGCCCCTGCGCCCCCCGCCCCGCCCCCGCGCCCCGCCCCGCCCCAGCGCGCCCCGCGCGCGCACACACGCCCGTACCAGCGCCCCGCCCGCCCCTGCGCCGCCGCCCCGCGACGCCCCGCCCCTGCGCCGCCCGCCCCGCGCCCACCGCCCCGCCCCTGCGCCCCGCCGCCCCGCGCCGCGCCCCTGCGCCGCCCCCCTGCGCCGCCCCTCCGAGCAGGATTCGCAGCCGTCTCGATGCTCCGTTGCGAGTGTGGGCACATCGCAATTGCCGTTGGAAGCAGCCGTGTTTGAACGGCGAATCGGCAGATTGCGCCAGGGAGGGACCAAGGGGGATGCGGTGTGATCAGCCGAGGGGGGCGGGCGCTCGGCTGCAGGGTGTTGCTCAGTACGAGCTGTGCTGTTTTGTGACGCATGCCGAGACCGGATGCACCGCCGGAGTTTACCGGTGTGTACCCCGGCGTCACGCGACGGACTTCTTCCTGCGCTGGGCGTGGCATAAGGTTGGGCGACGGGGCTCCCAGGCTGGCCTTCGCCGCATTGCACCTTCCATCGCACCTTTCAGCGCCCTGCCTAACCGCGCGAGCAATGCCCTGCTGCCTCACCGCGCGAGCAATACCCTGCCTCACCGCGCGAGCAATGCCATGCCTCACCGCGCGAGCAATGCCCTGCCTCAACGCGCCGAGGCAATGCCCTGCCTCACCGCGCGAGCAATGCCCTGCCTCACCGCGCGAGCAATGCCCTGCCTCACCGCGCCGAGCAATGCCCCCTGCCTCACCGCGCGAGCAATGCCTCACCTCACCGCGCAAGCAATGCCCTGCCTCACCGCGCGAGCAATGCCCTGCCTCACCGCGCGAGCAATGCCCTGCCTCACCGCGCGAGCAATGCCATGCCTCACCGCGCGAGCAATGCCCTGCCTCACTGCGCGAGCAATGCCATGCCTCGCCGCGCGAGCAATGCCCTGCCTCACCGCGCGAGCAACTGCGTGATTGCGCCATCACGCAGAAGGCGCCATCATCGCGCAGGACCCTGCTAGCACTGCGTGGGGAAGTCCGAAAGCTGTTGTGATTCCACCCCGCTTGCCACGTCTGCAGGGGCTTCAGGGATATTTCAAACACCATGCTCATAGGCCGCAGCCTTTGCCTCCCACCGGTGATCTGCATGTAAATTTACATGCAGACCACCATTTATTGCTGCCTCTGAGCATGGTGTTTGGAATGTGCCTGAAGCCCCTGAAGACGTGCTCAAGCGGGGTGGATTCACAACAATCTTCTGACTGCCCCCCACCCTCCTAGCAGGATCCTCCTAGCCAATGCCGCACCTACTCAATAGCTTCGTCACGAGCAACCATGCCGACGCCCCCAGCGCTGCTCCCCGCCCATCTCCGCTGCAGAGTGCAATGGCCGGTTGACCCGGTGGCAGCAGGAACCCATACAATGCCTCTGCATGTGGGTTCTGGCTCTAGCTGTTGATCTCTGACGCCAGTGCTGCTTCTACGTCCGCCCTCCTCGGCTGGCATCCCCGCTTGCCGCGCGGGGTCCGAGGAGGGGCTCAGCACAAGCCGGAACTAACTCAAGGGGGGTACACACGGCCCCGCAGAGACCCGGAGGCGAAGAAACTGGCAGTGGCGTTCAGAGGCACCTGCGCCCCCGTGGACCTCATCACGGACGTTTCCTTGATCCAGACTCCATGGGTCGAGGGCGAGGAGGGGGCCGAGGAGCAGGTGCGCAACGCAAGGCACGCGCGGGAGGACACCGGACTGACCTGAGATGCAGCGGCCCATTGGCGCGGCATCATTGGAGCAGGGGAACACGGGGCATTTGGGCCAAAGGGTGGCGGCAGGCAGCATTCTCCAGTGATAGGGCTCAGGGCTCCTGCACTTTTCCACATTCAGTGCGCCTCACCGACCACCGTCTCGGATTGTTGGAGAGGTGGGTGAATGCTATGGCTAGCATGCAAGGGTCGTGCAGGAGACTGAGCAGTGTGGAGGCGGTGCACAGGTTCATGCTGGCTTCCGTTCCAGCCTGCAGAGTGTCAGTCGCCGGCTCAAGGAGCTGGTCATTGCGGCAGCGGGAGACTCAGTGGAGGGCTGGGAGCTCCTCCTCACAGGGCACTCTCTCGGTGCTTCCCCTCGGCGCCCTTCGAGAGCCTGTTTCTGTCCTCGAGGCGCCATCCGTTGATCAGCTCTTTCTCCCCCTGGGCTTCATCGCGGGCAGCGTTGATGGATGCGTGGCGCAGATGGGGTGGGGGGCACAAGCAATGCCTGCAGGAGGTGCGCTGGCCACGCTGTTTGCGGCAGATGTCGGGGAGAACGGGCTGGACTCTGGGCGCGGGCTGCCCACGAAAGCCGCCTCCGATCCGTGGTACACGCGTCTCATTGGATTCCTCAGCGAGGTACTGCCCCCTGACAGACCCTGAGACGCGCCAGCTCGCCCAGGTCACACACACACACACACACACACGCATCTTAGGACCGTTGCGTTGGTTCTCATGGAGATGGCGCTCAGTCGGTGGTCTGTAACGGGCCATTTCTAGGCGTTGGTTCAGACGAGGGTAGCGTCGAGACCGCAACGGGACAGCGCGTACGTGCAGGCGGGTCGCACCATCCGTGTATAGTATGTCAGCTTCCACGTCAGCAAACACAGCGCTCCCAGCGGATCCCTCCGCAGCAGAGCCACGTCAGCAAACACAACGCTCCCAGAGGATCCCTGCGCAGCAGAGCCACGGTGATCTGCGCCTCCGGAGCCAGCAGGGCGCATGCGTGAAGGCTCTTGATCTCCTCGGAGCTCTGGAGGTTCCGGATGCAATGCTCGGAATGTGCGCTGAGGCCTCTGGTTCCCAGGCACTGCTGCATAGCGCGAGGCGTAGGCTGCATCATAGGCCGGCCTCCACGGTACTGTCATGGTGGTGACACAAAGCTAAGCATACGCAATGTACATAGAATGCGGTCATAAGTGGTGTTATGTCGCCGTGCTGGGTGGCTGGATGAAGCGCGCCTCTCGGCTCGGATATCCCCAATGCACGGATCTGATACCTGGAAGTGCGCCATGCTGCTGATGCCCCTTATTCCCGTACTTGGCGGTTCCTTTGAAGCCGTCATTGCTGAGGCGTCACGGAGGCTTTGAAGCCTTTGCGGTCGCACCTCAGGGTACACACCCGGAACAATACGTGAGGGAAGGCACGGCGATACATGTGGCGGTGGGGCGCAGGGCGAGAAGGCGGAGTATGGTGTGGTGCCGCGGCCTCGAAGGTCCGCATCCTTTATCGCCCTCGCCCGAAAGTTAGGGTGTCACCTGTAGCATTAGTTGGAGCTAAGGTGAGGTAAGAAACAGGAAGAGAGAGGCAGGCAGGCAGGCAGGCAGGCGGGAAGGGGTCTGCTCTCGCAGCTGCCATCATTGACAATAGCGAATGTGAGAGAGAATTCACTCCAGTCAAACAGTTTCAGAACCTGGTTGCCTTACCACGCCATTGGCAGCAGCACAAGAGACCTTCGGCAGTCCTTTCTGCCTGCGGGTTGCTGGTCAGTGTGAGCTTTTGAGCGTGTTGGACGTGGGGCACTTCAAGCGGCGCACTTCTTGACGCAGTTTTGTCTCTCGCTTCGGTGCCAGATCCTCGGCCGGGCTTCGACTTGGGGCTGTGCGCATCACTGACAGCGGCATGTTGCAAGTGGCGCTGCATGCGGTGCTGGGAGGACCGTTCGCAGGAGGCGGATGTGACTTAGGGGAAGGGGCCTGGAGATATGCGGCATGGAAGCAGTGTGCGAGTATATACTTTTGGCAGTCCGAGGGTCGGCAATGATGCCTTCGCGGCTCGATTCGAGTGCATGCAGCTTGAGGTGCCACGCTCGCCCACACTCTCGCCCACACCTGCACATCGATCATGCTCAGCAGGTGTGATTGCTGTTCAACGGCGCCAGTTGTAGGGATCTGATTGGCGCCATGGAATGGCCGTGGCGCTCCTTTGCGGCTCTCGAGCATTGCATGGAGGATGACCGGAGCTCGGGAGTCGGGCTGCCGCAGATGTACCGGATTGTGAACGGAGCCGACGTTGTGGCCCGGCTGCCGCGGTCCATGAACGCGCTCGTGGCCAGTGTGGGGTACGACCACTGCGGGAAGACGGTGCTGATCGGAGCCGGCGAGGACAGCGCCTCACTATGGGTTGAAGGTAGGCTAGGCTGTCTCTCTCCGCCGTGAAGACCTCGTGCACCCTTGCTGCCGGGAACCTCGAAAGGGGGCGCACCACGCCGCAGATCTGAATTTCTCCGAGCGGTTTACTTTGAAACGCTGTTTTTGGACCGCTGGATCCTCTGGCCTCGGTGGGGCTTCACACCGGTGGCCGTACCTTGTGCGGAAAAGGCATTTCTTTGGGCATGGGCAATGGCAGATGCTGCTGCAGGTCAGCGTCTTCCTGCGGGGCTCTCGCATGGTTCCGGTCTGGTTGGCTTTGGCGCGCTTTGGTCAGCATTTTAGCGAAGGGCCGCTAGGAGCAAAGCAGATGGGTTTGGCGGACATGGAGCGATCCCCCCACGAAGCGGAGCGCCGCGCGTCTGCTGCAAAGCCCCCCCGCCGCGCTGCGCTGCGGACTGTCACTCACGTCCGCGGCCGCGACTGTGCTGCAGGCGAGAGCAGCGCAGAGATGTGCCCCGTGCGCGACGGCACGCCTACCGTGAACCCCTTCAGGCCGGGGAACCCCCTCGGGGACCTCCAGCAGGTGTGGACTCAGCCCTTGGTATGCTCAACAATCCCAGGGTCAGTATTAGACGGCGGGGGGCGCCCATCGCACCGCATTTCCAGGGATAAAGAGGGGGCCCTGCCGACTAAACCGCGGGGCAGACCGTGATCTTTCTCATCATCGACTTAATTATCCACGAAGGATATCGTGTGCCCTCCCTCGGCGTGGCTCCCCTCCGCGTTGCGCATTCGCTTTTTTGTGACTGCAATGCGAGCGGAGGTAGGCACTCACTTCACAGAGGCTGGGGTGCGCTAGGCTGCCAAGACGCTGTCGAGCGAGGTTGACCTCATGGAATACGATTCGTCAGACCCCGGTGCCAGCGCGCTGGGCTGGCAGCAGAAAGCGCGGCGGGCGGGAGAGATCCTCGGCAAAGTCGGCGCCGCCGCAGATGCCTTTAAGACGGAGGCTGCAGGCCGGCTCCAGGTGTTCTGCCCGCGCCCTGGCAACCTCCTTCCCCAGCACAAGCATGCTCAAGAAGAAAGATCGCCCTAGCAGGGTTTCAGGAGTCGCGCGTGCACAGCCGCCTGGCATGCGGAAATTGAAGGCCGTCCTTTACCAGATGAAAAGTTGCCGCCCAAGAACCAGCGACCGTTGATTGGTCGGCGCTTACTGGGTGACGGCATTTTCTGAGCTGTGTGCATCTGCTGCAGTGTTCAAGGGCGTACCAGTCTGCAGAACTGGACTGGAAACCGGACTCGATTCATCACTCGGATCATCGGACACAGAGGTTTACACTGTGCAGCCAAGGGCCGAGCCCCTTTTGCTCAATTGCCGCCCTCATCAAAGTTGCGGTCGCCCTCGTGGCCCCCACGAGGCCCCTACAAGGGAGCCGCAAGCCTCCAGTGCGGAGTCAATGTAGCGTTGTGACAGGGAAAAGAGTGCTAGGCGTGCGTCTGACCCCTACCCGCAATATTGTGGAAGTTGGCGGCCCGCGTGATCGGCGCAGCCCACCTATGATGCGCCGCATCACCAGTAGATGCAAGAATGCCCCTGAAGTGGAGAGGGAGGGAGGGAGGGAGCGTGGCCAGGACCTGACACCCTCGGAGGCCGCCAGCCTGCTCGGCATCGACTCCCGGTGCGCCGCGTCTTCTCTTCGGCGGGAAGGCGTGTGACCTACCGCTCGCGGTGGTGCAGCGTGTCACATGTCCTGTGCAATGCATGGCGTGTTGCAGCCCCGCCCCCCCTGGTGCATGAAAGCGCTTCGCAGAGCTTTCTTATCGCGGGCACGCGTCACTTGCAAGCTGTGATGCGCGGCTGTGGGGCACGCGTCACTTGCGAGCTATGACGCGCGGCTGTGGGACCCGCGTCACTTGCGAGCCGTGACGCGCGGCTGTGGGGCTTGCGGCGCCGCGCACAGCGTGTCACTTGCGAGCTGTGACGCGCGGCTGTGGGGCTTGCGGTGCTGCGCACAGGTACATCAGCCGCGAGCTCGACATCATGGGCAGCATCACCAGCGGCGACGCGCTGACGCACCACCTAGAGCCCGCCTACTTCGAGGCGATGCGTGTGGCCTATGTCAGCTTACAGCCGGAATCGGCAGGGCTGCTACCCGGTGCGGCCTCAGAGCCCAGCTGCGATGAGCCAGGAACGGCTGAGACAGAGCCGGCGCCGCAGCCAACGGGAAGTGAGGCAGCTCCGATGCAGGCAGCCTCGGGCACGATCCCGGCGGAGGCAGAGTTGACGGAGATAAGTGAAGCTCAGGACAGCGGCTCACCTTCGTCGGCCTTGGCGGCTTCTTCTTCGGAGCGGTGAGACCTGAAACTGCTGCATGGGACGCTGCGCAGCGCCTGGCGCATTGCAATACACGGCATGGATCGTCCGCACCATGACGTGGACAAGTCCTCAGTCTGCCGGCTATACAGTGAACTTAATGATGAAGCGCGCTAGAGCCATTTCTATTGAATCGGCTGGATGGCTTAGGCCGGATGGCTTAGGCCGGATGGCTTAGGCCGGATGGCTTAGGACGGCTTAGGCCGGACGGCTTAGGCCGGATGGCTTAGACCGGATGGCTTAGGCCGGATGGCTGAGGCCGGATGGCTGAGGCCGGATGGCTTAGGTCTTGAGAGCCACAGTTTGTGAGCGCAGGCCTTCAGGCATCCCTGACCACGACAGCCCCACTCTGAGCGGCTTGCATTGCCACGCTGTGCTTTGGTAGCCGCTGCAGGGAGAGCGCGGAATCATGGAGTTCAGTGAGGTGCGGCATCCGCCATCATGGCCGATATGGGGGTATGGGGGTTCGGGTACTGTTTAGGGTGGAATCCACAGAAGCAGCTGCACGCAGTGGCTCAGAGGACAAAACGGCGTCCCTACGAGAGCAGGTGAGCGCAGTGGCCCGCTTCAACAACCGATCAGTATGGGTTGCCGCACTCTGCTTTTTACGCATCATGCTAAGAAAATCCAGCAAGCAATCTGCGGCACAAATTTCATCTGTTTGGCATGTCCGGCCGTTCCTGCACACTTGCAATGCGGTGGTTAGCAATCACCTGTGTGTGAAGCGTGGTAGATATATGTTAGGTTGTCTCAGACTACATACAAGAGCATGCTATCTGCATTGTATGTGTCTTCTCCATTGCTGAAGGATTTTTGCGTGTTGATCCAAAGATGGATTCTTGTGGCCGGCATACTTTGTGTTCAGTTGTCATGCACTTCAATATCAGACGAACCTTGAGGATCCTGCTTAGTGTATGTTGGAGTTGCATTCAGTCAGTATACCCCGCTTATTACACATGGGGTGTCGTGCGAGTGTCTTGAATAGCTACGGGCCAAAATGTCAACACTCGAGAGCACCCTCACCACCGATGAGCAGACTCGTGCATTTCGCGAATTGAAGAAAATACTGGGGGTTTGAGATCAGCACTGCGCTGGATCCATGAAGCAGATCGGTGCGACGGAATCCAATGAATTGTATAGTGTACCAATGTATGACAGCAATTCGGCATAAGCGCTCGCGAGTACAGTACTTGTGACTGACATAGGAATAAATAGTGCCTATCTACGTTGCCGTACCATAATAATACATACTGCCATTTAGCTGGCAGACCAGAAATACCGATTCGAGTATTAAATTTTCTGTGTTCCAATTTGCAGAATTTTCAGCCTTACTGTGTTCTAATCCCTTGTGCTTTGGTATTTGTAATGAATCTACATGACAAATATATTGAATGTGCGGTTGCTCAGTAAATTATCGGAGCGAGACCTTGCACACGAGTGAGACTGTATTGGCATCTTAATCACGCCAAATCGAGTTATATGTCAGTGTGAGTATGGCACGAGCTGTCAGTCGCGTCATGTATGTGGATTGTAATCGGGAAAATATGGTTTCGTTTCGTCCGCATATTGGACAGCGGGCGATTTGTTTTTGCATAAATAAAGTTCCATTTTGCCATTTTGCATCACGCGGATGGGGACGCAGCACGCCATCTACTCTGTGTGTGGATATCCTGCGGTTTACGACGGTTTGACGGCTGTGTTGTACACGGTGCTTAGTCCATTCTCGGGAATACATCATACGATACATTCATCATATACTATATGCCTGCACGTCGATACATCTGGAAAAGTTACGACGATCGTCAATTATACGTTGATGTTACATTGGCGTCGCTCGATGTCGCCCTACTATGTTAGGAGCATGACGTCGGGCAACGCCGATATTGGTATGCAAGCTTCAAATTTTCCAATACAAATTATGGTAGTTCCAGCATATCTGACTCGTGGAAGTGATCCGTATAATAGGGAATATAAATGCGATATAATGCTGTGATTTGTTTTCGTAAAAACAAATAATAATAAAAATGCATATGATACATTACAAACTCCATATTTACCAGGCCCGGTGCGGATATGCGGACAGTGCGGATAAGTAGTTGACCGTCGACCTCTAAATACATGCGTACGAATAACGAGAAAGCATTCGCATTGGAGAGTGGGATTGATTTTCCCCATCTGTACGTGCACGTGTCACATCACCCAAAAACCACGACCCTCGAATCGATCGTTCGCGGCCGCGCGTCTGATCAAAGCACAAGTGAAATTAATTAATATCGAAGGCATTTTTCTAGGCCCAAACAATACAAAATAATCATAATAACTTAAGCTCGACGTGTTTATCTCGTAACTAGCAAGCACCAACAAAGGATGTAAATTCAATGTGGCGAGCATACACTGGTTAGAGTAAAAAAAACTACAATGCGTAACAATAAAGAAGGTTGGCTGTCAGAAGTAAAGCATCGAGTTTTACGACTTACGGTGAGACTTTTAATATACAACGAAAATGATAATATGTATGTCAATGGTAAATGACAAATTCGTTTTCGGTATTTTAATATCAGTACAAGCGCGGAAACGGATGCCATACATTTTATATCCACACAGACCACGCATGTAACGGTGAAATAGGGTGTAATTCAGCACCCGGATATACTTCATCTTCCAATGGGAGTTGATGGGTTTGCCAATACGGTGGGCACCGTTCAAACGGCCTTTAAAAAAGGCGCCCGGTCAGAAATGTTCTACATCCGACGTGACGTAGATCACTAGTTAGATATACTAGAGTTTATCCTCCTTGAAACACATGGCGGTTTCTTGATTTGGCCGGGAAGAAAATATTAGGGAAATAGAATGGCCGAACGTATAAAAATGTTTATATATGTGTGGAGGATATATCTGTGATAGCGTGAAAACGATGGCTGCGCATGTTTGGGTGACTGTAGTTGAGCGTCGATATATATATAGTATATAGATATACACCCGCATGGTAGACTATCAAAATATTGAAATGCTCAGGCAATATGTTTGGCTCCAGCGCATGATATATAATCGATATCGAATATATGTATGTCTGCATGAAAAATTATTAGCGAATGCTCGACTCCTGCGATTGCAGCCCTGCGTGGATGCACGGCTGACATGCGTGCATGCAAACTGCAAACTGATTCTATGAGAGTTCGGGAGTGTAATGTTTGGGTTGAAATTAGATGACAGAGAATGTATGACAGTACGGGAGAGTTAAGACTCATATTGTCAAATCAAATATTTCCTGTAGTGTCTCGTCAATGTATCAATCTCCAGCCTCCCCAGTGCCTCCTCTGCTGCCCTCCTCACACCATCATCGGCATGCTCCAGCCGTGCCGCGATCGCCCCAGCATGTGGCGCTGCATGCTCCCCGGCCTCCCGGTGCCTCCCGCGCCCTCCTCACACCATCATTGGCATGCTCGGCCGTGCCACGATTGCCCGGCATGTGCGCATGCTCCCCGGCTCCCGGTGCCTCCCGCTGCGCGTCACCTCCTAACGTCATCGTCAAGGCATGCCGCGATGGCCCGGCATGTGGCGCCGCATGCTTCCCCAGCCTCCTCAGTGCCTCCAGTGCTCTCCACCTCAAACCATAATCCATGTGTTCCAACTGTTTCACGATAGCCCCGACATACGGCGCTGCATACTCCCCCAGCCTCCCCAGTACCTGCATTGCTGTCCTCCTCACATCTTCATCGCCATCGCCAAGGCATAACGCGATGGCCCCAGCAAATGGCGCTGCATGCTCCCCTAGATCACTCAGTGCATCAATTGCGTCCCTCCTCACAACGTAACTGATAACTTCCAACCGTTTCACGATAGCCCCGACATATGGCGCTGCATGCTCCCCTAGCCTCCCCAAGGCCTGCATTGCTGCCTTCTGCACATCTTCATTGCCATCATTAAGCGCTCGGAGGGCGGCTGCCCCACGCCCTGCTTCTTGTCGCCATCCCCGTGACACACAGCACACGGCGGCTATATCGCTGTAGCTCAGTCCCATGCCCCAGATTCTTGCCCACACCTGCGGAGAGAGGCTCTTGACGTGCTCCATTAGAGGATGTAGGTAGGCGAATGCTGTAAGTTTCCTCTGTGCCAGCCCACAACACGCCCGGGTTCACCACGAGCACATTCTAGGATAAAGTACACTAAAATGTAAAGTATCATAGCCGACCACAAGCCCAGCTGCTTATGGAAAGAGGTCTGTAGGCGGGTAAGAGGGTCGCCTCTTGCATGCTCTCACTTGGAAAGAGGCCTGTAGGCGGGTAAGGGGGTCGCCTCTTGCATGCTCTCCCTTGGAAAGAGGTGTAGGCGGGTAAGGGGGTCGCCTCTTGCATGCTCTCACTTGGAAAGAGGCACTGTAGGCGGGTAAGGGTCGCCTCTTGCATGCTCTCCCTTGGAAGAGGTCGTAGGCGGGTAAGGGGGTGGCCTCTTGCAAGCTCTCACTTGGAAAGAGGTCTGTAGGCGGGTAAGGGGATCGCCTCTTGCATGCTCTCACTTGGAAAGAGGTCTGTAGGCGGGTAAGGGGGTCGCCTCTTGCATGCTCTCACTTGGAAAGGTTTGGTGTTTTATTTTTTTAACGAGCAGAGATGGCAACATCCAGAAAGCAGAGCGAGGTGTGGTGGGAGGACGTGGGAGAAACTAGATCGAGCCAAAGTGCAGCTATACAGCGCCACAACGGTCCCGACGCATCATCGACACACACTTTTAGGCGCCACCATGCGCCGCGCCACAACAAAAAGATCGGCATAACACCAATCAAAGATGCGCGCCAAAAGTAGGCGTACCGCTCTGGTCACTTGCTCGGCGCTGGCACGTTTCAACTTTGGCAGCCTCAAGAACTAGAAGCTTACACGTAAATACTGTAACGAGTAGTGCGCCGAAACAATAACTATAAGGTGCACGCGTGCACGCCACCTTCTTCTTCTATTTTATCGGTTGCCCCCCCCCGCCTCTGAAGAGTATTAATAGATAGGGCTGCGGCTGGGGGATTGGAGGTGTGGGGGATTTAAATGTAAAATTAATAATTTTGGAAATTACAAAAAAAGACGATATCAGAAAACTGTGAAGTGTGATTTTTAATATATACAGTTTTTGTAAAATGCATTTTTTAAATTTGTAATGGTATTTTTACTAAACTTTAAAAACTGTTCGAAATTCGGGAATTCTTGTGTGAGAACAGTGATTTTATGAAAACCATGTTAACCTTGCGTTTTCAATTATTACGAGAGCCCTCGTATCGGTACCGGGCCCTATCGGTACCGGAAGCGTAGATTCTTTTAGCTCAAAATGACCGCGGCGGCGGCAATGTCTTCTATTAGACACTGTGTGATGTGAAAGCAGATATTGTTGATATATATGCTTGTCGTCACTGAAAATGAAATGCAGCGCGGTAGGGTTTCGGTTCGGTTCTCGGCGGCTAAAGTCAGATAATACAATAATGATGGTCGGACTTAAGCTGACAGGACCGTGACACACTCGTCGCGGAGCAAACAGGCAGGCACTCCAAGTGACATCCTACCAGGCGAGGGGTGACACAGGGGGCACCATTGTTCCCCCCTTATGGGGGGAGAAAGTTGGCACTCCCATGACGCCACCTCACCCCGAAGGAGGGAGGTGCACTGCAACGGTGCCAGCCGGTACGATCCGGGCAAGCGGCTAGGAAGAAACGTGTCAGAGTTAGTCTAGGGGCTACACCAACCCAGCTAGGAGCAGCGAAGGACATTAACACTCTACATTTCTAATCACGATGTGCCAGTTAGGGTGCGGGCAGGTCGTTTTAGGCGGTGGCGGCGTCAACGCGTCATTCCCGATGGTGCGAGAAGACCCAGTCAGTCAGACAGGTCAAACAGGAAGCACTGCAACGCTCAGGGTTTCGCACTCAGAATCTCTCTCAACATACAGAAGATATAATATATAGTTCTAGTATGCTGAGTGTGATGCGAAATGAGCTAGTGTGTGCTCTGTCTCATGTGACAACCGAACTCGATCAGAGGAGGTGACAATCAGGTCAGTGAAGTAGTCAGAGGTGTCGAGCCGTATCGGTGATGACAGCGGTCAGGTCGGGTCGGTGATGACAGCGGTCATGACGGGTCGGTGATGACAACTCTGATGACTGAGCTCGGACTGAATGTCAACTCCAGCACACCACCTCGAGTGAGGTGGTCAGACCAATAACCAATCAAACCAAGATACATGCCACTAATCCAGTGCCAGAACCAAAATCCAGAAAGATGATGGAAATGGTGGAACTGCAGTCACACCGTGTCAGGGCTGAAAACCCCGAAAAGCTGGTCCGTAGACCCAACGTCCTGACACGGGCAGTAATCTGTTCCTAGTGCCACCCTGCTGTCGGGGGATAGTGATATGTCATGTCTCTGGAGGTCCACACACCGTGGCTGCAAGCTATCCGGGGTGCTTCGTCAGGGTTAGGATAAGGAGTGCCGAAGCAGGTCCAGATCCGCCCGTCACCGGAAAGACTTACTGCAGAGGGAGAATGAAGAGAGAGATCATGACTGACAGCAGCGGTGGCGCTCACGGTCGGAACAGACACTGTAAGGATACCATGACTAATGCAGTGTAGCTAATACCATAGAGTGAGCTCGGAATACAATGTCCATATACACAATCTATCAATGAGTGCACATCATTTTCTATCTAATACAGTGATTCATTTCTAAGGAAAACAGTAGCTAACATAAAGTAACCAGCCATAAGTAATTTTGAATATAGGCCAGTACCTGCAAAGCACAGTCAGCTACACAAACAACCCAAAACAGGAAAACAGGAAAGCAAGGTACTCACAGTCAGATCATGCTGCTGCTTTCTGAATACCAGTAAATCATTTCTGCAACTGCAATAACTGCAGCCTGAGCCTTACCCATGGCCATATATTGCTGGAACATCTGAATGAAGTATGGCTGCATGTCCTTGACTGGAGGAACTGGTTTGGTATAAGGGTCTGCCAGGTTCCGAGGTGATGGGACTCTGGCACACCGAATCCAGTTCAATCTGACAAAGTCTCGGAGGACATGAAATCTGATAATCACATGCTTCACCTTCTCGGAGAGGAGGTGATGCTGGACAATAGATCTGCATGCATCATTATCCAGCAGTAGAGGAATAGGTAACTCCAGGCGGGGCTGAGCTGAGGCTGTACTGATATATTCTCTGTTTCTGTTGTTCTGGAACTTGAGGGGGTTGATTTCATCTGTACTGAGTTCATCAGGAATTGTAGGAGAGTTTGGGCGGACTGAGGTCAGACCGTCTGCTGGCTTGTTTTGTTTGTCAAGCAGACGCCTGAGCACTGAGGTAGTCTGAAGAGAGGGCATGTCAAAGTGAATATCTGTGGCTGCTCTGTCAAGGTACTGAATAGCATGGTCAAGATCGGAATCAAGGGGCTGCTGGGAATCAATACGGTGAGTAATAGAACCAAATATCTTAGTGAGCATGAACATCAGTGATACCAACCGCTGTGCTGCTGTACTGGCTGCAACATACTCTGACCCTGTGGAGGAGACCTCAGTGATGGTCTGCCTCCCTGAATGCCACTGCAGTATCATACCAGCCAGGAATATCACGGAGCCAGAATAAGACCGGGCATCATTCTCTAAGTCCCTAGCCAGGTCAGCATCTGAATAACAGAACATGGTGATGACCTTGACCGGAGTCTCGGGGTAGTAAAATGCCAGAGAGTAATGAGCCGTGCTGTCCATGTACTGCGCAATTCTGATCAGAGCCTTCATAGACTCCTCAGAAGGGCATGATACAAACTGAGCCAGATAGATTACGGGATAGTAGCAGTCAGGTCGTGAGCCACGGGCCAGCCATAGCAGTGAGCCGAGGATGGATCTGTAACTGGGGACAAGGGATAAGTCTGGATCTGCTGGTTTCTTGATGATGAGCTTCGGGTCCATAGGTGTTCTGAAGGAATGAGCTGTGATGTTGTTGTTGGCCATTAAGTCCTTGATCTGTCTGGACTGGCAAAGGTAGATACCAGCCTGACCCTGCCTGACCCGCATCTGGAGAACCGATGTGACCTCTCCGAGATGCTTAGCCAGAAACCTGGCTCTGAAAGCTGCCCAGAAGGCATCCTCAAGCTCTGTACTGGCGACCAGAATGAAGTCATCCACATAGACAACACACATGGCCTTAACCAAATCAGTGTAGATGAAATATATGCAGTCATCATGGGAGGACTGCCTGAATGTCACCTCGCCGAACATAAAGCTGAGCATGAAAACCTTAACCAGTCTTTGCCAGGAAGCGCCAGCCACCTTAAGGCCATACAGTGCATAGTGCAGTAAAGCACCACCGAACCCCTGATAGGTGTAACCAGCCGGAAATGATACCCATACTGGAACATCCAGCTTGGCATTCATAAAGGCCTGGGAGACATCGAAGTGACTCATCTTCAGACTGAAGATGCTGCCGAAGATGAAGGCCAGTCTGAAGGCATAAAGCTGAGGTGTGGTACAGGTGGTCTCCCACGGAAGGTAGCCGTATGGCTGCTTACCATTGGCACACAGTCTGGTTTTGAAGATCTGCCGTGTGCCGGATGGTGCTGAGGGGTCTGGTTTGAAGGGTCTGGAGAACACAAAGAGAGTGGTCAGGCCTTTGGTGCCCGAGGGAAGGTGTCCCGGGACCATTTTATTGTCGGCGGCCAGACCAGCCACTTCGGCATCCATAGCCTCCTGCCACTGAACTGCTTCTGGGGTGGAAAGTGCCTGCTTGACACCGTGGACTGGTTTGAGCTGGGGTGCAGAAATATTGAACATGTGCACCACCAAGTCTCTGGGTCCTGATCTGATGAAGCTGTCAGCTGAGGTGTACTGCTGCGGAATGTACTCGGGGCGGACATCTCTGCTGGGATCATCGGAGAAGGGAAGGAAGGCGGCGGCATGAGTGGACGGAAAGCTGACGAGGGTAGCAGGAAGGTCCATATGCCAACCATAGGTAGACTCTGGAGTAGGCTCAAATATTACACCATAAGGTGTGCTGCTGCCTCTGTCGGTAGAGATGATGATAGCGCCATATGAAGGATGTCTGCGGCTCTCTCGGGCTCTGACAGCTGTCCAGATCGGATAGTGCTCATTGACCGAGACGGTCTTCCTATAGTGTGCGACATACACCAGCAGGTGTCTGTAGTGTGTACCGTCGGGTGTGGACTTGACATAATGATCCACGTCAGTCCAGGTATTGTCCCTCGACGGAACAGAGAGAAGCACACAGCCGTAAGACTGTCGGTCGGAAGTGCAGTAGTATGAGCTGATCTCAATGATCTGGGCATAGGTACAGTCGAGTGTCTCTGAGAAGGGAGATGGCCTGATAAAGGTAGCATCAGCCTCCCTGTCAGCTGCCATAGTGTCTGGGAATGCTGACATGGATCTGCCCAGGTGCTCATAGGTAGGTATCCAGTGTGGCTTGCCCACAAGATGTACTGTGCCGTCGGAGGTGTCTAGGATCTTGTAGGCATTAGAGCCCATAGAGATACCAACCATGCGGCCTGCCCATGATCTGTTCTGAAGTTTTGATGAGATGCCTGGCTGTCTGCTGTTCCTCTGCTGACTGTCCATAACCACATAGCAGTGTGCACCAAATGCACGGAGACGACGGTACTGAAAGTGATGACCTGTCATAGTGTGGATAGGGGTAGTCACCACTTCCTTGTGTGGTGTAATGGACCACAACAAGGCACCATGCTTAGCCGCAAGCGGCCAGTAGCTGAGGTCAAGTCCAGAAGCTGTGAGGATGGATCGGATCATACGGGACAGGATGCCAGTGACATTCTCCGCATAAGGATTGTCCGTATGGACTGTGGGAGAAGAGGTCTGGTGGACAATGCCATGCTGCTGGTAAGCTGCCCGGCATTTGGCATCTGCCATCTCAGGTGCACAATCAGTCCTCAGCACCATCTCAGTGTCTGAGACTGTAGAGGTGGACAGGAATAGCTCATCAATGCCGTAGGAGAGGGATCTGGTATAGGCAATGAATCTCAGGAGACACACATAGTAGTCTGCCTTAGAGGCAACGGTGAACACAAATAGGTATCTGGTGGAGATGTCAATGAAGTGGATACGGTATCTGTGCCCATTGTAGCCACTGGGTGAGATGGGGCCTGTCATGTCTGAGGCCCATTTCCGGGCTGGCTGCTGCTGACTGGTACGGAGGCGGTCTCTGCTCGGGGCTGATTTTTGTTTGAGGCCCGTTGTAGCACAGACTGCACACCACTGAGAGCAGGTGGTAAGTGAAGCAAGAGCTGCTCTGGAACACTGTGGTCTGCCCAAGTCTACCCCTGGCATGTCATAGAGACGGAGGATACGGGTCATCGAGGCATGCCCGAGAGCATCATGCAGCTCAAGGGGAGGACTGACCCTGATCGGGGTGTGGCGGTCTCGGTAGAGGATGCAGATGGGAAAGGGTGTGCCATCGATGAAGACCCGACCAGGTCCACCGTCAGAACCAGCTGGGGTGAGAGGGTGTGTGGAGGTGTAGGTGTGTCGCTCAAGGTAGCTGAATAACCCCGTAGTACCAGTAGGCCAGATGTGTAATACCTCCATAGTACAGGTCTTATGCCAGATCCTGTGGGATGGCATATAGGGAACTATCCAGAAATATACAGTATTATGAGGGTCCAGAGGAAAGTCAGCATTGCCTTTAGTGAAAAGGCGGTCCAGAATAGATATAGTGAATGGCGGATTAGCATAAAAGTAATAACCAGTCAACTGGACGGAGAAAATACTGTTCTGACTGTGATAGTGCTGAAGAGCAGGATGATTGTTGCCCTCTCCGACTGGGAGAGAGTCGCCGAACATAGAGACATCAAAGGCTGGTTCCCCCAGCTTGGCCGTAGCCGTAGGAGAACCATGAGTAGTAGCCCAGGTACTGTACTGACTGTTGGACCACATCCAGTCGGATGGGTCCCCTGATCTGTGCCTCTTCTTATTGCCTTGAAAGGCCTGAAAGCTGACATCTGCTGACTCTGGCTCTGCCCAAAGATAGTCTGTGCCATCATCAATGATAGAGTATATCCGGCCAGAGTCAAGATGGGTATATGTCATACTGATGAAGTCAGGTGATGAGAAACCCTCCCGGAGCATAACTCGAGTTGACAGGAGGGTTTTGGCGCCGTGTTTGAAATGGCAGCCAGGAATGCTATACTCATCAATGTCACCAGTCAGTATGTCTCTGCCGATCAGTCTCAGTGTGCCGGTGCCGTCAGTCCGTGAAGCGGGTCCAGTCATGACTGTACTGAATGATATGGTCCTGCTGGTATCAAGGTCAGTGATCCTGTGTCTGGACCCGGTGATATTGCCGGTTGCACCGGAGTCACAGACAATGCCATCAGTGTCAGAGCCGGTGATAGAGTAAAGATGTATCATGGGGTCCTGGGAGAAGATGACTGAAGGGGGTGCACAGAATAATCCAAACCAGGTACACATCTCCAGGGCTGTGTCGCCAACATACTGCATGGCGCCGTAGAGCGGGGTCTGAGTCACAGGGCTGCAGACAGCGGAGATCGGTGACAGGTGGTGACCAGCCTCAAAGTGAGCCTCGACGAGGAACTCCTCATAGACACTCTGGTAGAGACATGTCAGGACTATGCCAAGGAAGGCTGTCAGGAGCAGAGCTGATACTGCTCTGTACCTCTGGCGCCGCTTCTCAAGCGCCTGAAGGAGACAGATCTGGGCTGAGCTGTCTGGTGGGGAACCGTCGGAGCCACGAGGAGAACCATAGTGGCGGTGCTGACCAGAGTCATACTGCCAATACCAGTCGGAACCAGAGGAATATCCAGAACCATCACCAGAGGAATACCCAGAACCATCACCAGAGGAATACCCAGAACCATCACCAGAGGAACACTGCCGGGTGGCAGACCAATCAGGAGTGATACCAATGCCACCATCAGGTAAGCCACCATCTGATAAACCACCATCCCCAGACCAAACTGACTGGACTGACTGGACTGATTGACTGTACTGACTGACTGCAGTACTGCTTTTCCCACCTCCCATCTCCCCCCCCGGTTGACACAATGTCAATCCGTACCACACTCCCTGAACAGGTGCTGCGGCTGAGAGGGCCTCCGCCGAAGCACTTGCCAGGAAGCAAGTGAACAGGGCAAAGGACATGAATGCACACCGGAAAATAGAGACACCACCTCTACCGACACGCCGTGGCGGTGGAGGTGGTGCCTGTGTGTCAGACATGTGCGTGTCACCAGTCAGGTCAAGCGACTCATGGACCGGAGCGGGGACAGGAGGACACTGCTGAAGGAAAGAGGGGAAGAGACTCCCTTCTGTAGGGCGACCTCCAAGATTGATTGAGTTAAAGTTTGGGGCCGTGTCAGTGCCCCCAGTGTGCACCCGGTGCTCACTGGCTGGTGGGGACACTGACACGGCAGAGCCTGCATCAGACAGCAACAAGTCAGGAGGGCCAGGTGGCGGGGGCGTCACCAGAGGGGCTACACCCCTAGCTCCTAGTGAACTCTTTGATGGCAAAAGGTTACCGTGGCAAACGGTAGGGGACCTGTAGTCCTCCTCCCACACCCGCTCCCAGTGAACCTGCTCCAGGGATTTCCCTGGAGCAGACAGGGGGGAAGCAGGCGGGGGCACCGCACTGCTCCGTGACCCCTCCCTCAACAAAGATGCACTGTGAGTGTGGTGTGGGGAAGAGTGCTCGGTGGGTGCCGGTGCTGTGTACATGTCACTGTCCTCACTGTCACCCTGCACCACCGTCATTCCTGCAAACAGAGAACAAGTCTCTGTGAGTGCAGGGACGGTGTGCGTGTGGTGGACGGGTGAGGATAGTGACTCACACTGTGCTGCAAACAGTCTAGCAGACACCACCGACGAGTCTGCTCGGTCCTGTGGAGCATGATCCACAAGAGCTGACCCGTGCGGTGTCTGCTGTGTCTGACCGGAATGGTACTCTCTGCAACAGGCGAGCACCACCGCAGCCGTGGACTGTGGTGAGTGCTCTGACACCTCGAGAGGTGCATCATGCTGTGCAGAGACAGGTGCAGAAACAGGGATGTCAGGCAGCAAGTAGGGGGGAGTGGGAAAGGGGTCACAAGCCTTCTGTTCTGTGCCGGTCCGGAACATCCCGAAGTGCACTCTTCCGAGTGACAGCGAGACCTTCTCGGACTGTGCACAGAACTTTTGGAATTTGGCCTCCGCATGATCCTGAAGACGGTCCCACTCCTGTTGTTGAGCCTCGGAGAGGCCGTCCCAGTCCCCATCGTCGTCAGACTCATCGGAGTTCCCGTGCTCCTGACTAGCGGAGTGAGAACTCTCCTCACTCTCACTGTCAGAGCACGAGTCCTCCTGGTACCCGACAACTGCTGGGGTGCCGTGCAGCAGACAGAAGGACTCTAGTGCCTGTTCAGACTCCTCGTAGGCAGTCTGAAACTGGGCGGCTAGGATCTCCGTCCGAGCATGCTCCGCAAGCAGCTTCGGGTCGAGGTGGAAAGCATGAGCCGACATCAGCTTCGGGCAGTCGGCAGCCCTGTGTCCCTTTGACCCACAGGTCCAGCATTCCCCTCGGAACTGCTGGGTCTGCCGATCAAAGACGACACGAGACTTGCCCTTGCCCTTGCCTTTGCCGGATTTCTGCTTCCCCTTACCGCCCGTCTTACCACCCTTACGGGGAAAGACTCCTGCACGGTAACCAGAGCCAAATCCCTTAAAAGGGTTAGTGCGACGAGGCGGAATGTACTGACGGGAAGGGGTGCGGTCAGAGACTCCCCTGCGGCCATGTGCACCACGGCTTCCGCCGTGATGCGAACCTGCATCATTGTAGAAAGCGGCTGTTAGTGGAGACTTGAGTTTCGTCCCCGCGTTCCTGTGCACTGCCCGTGTCTCACGGAAGCAGGTCAGCAAGGAAAGCGAGGAGTCAGCGTCGAGCTTCTCCTCTGTGTAGGCATCATGCACCGCCTTATAAAAGACGGGACAGATCCTACGGAGAAACAATGCGATCCGTGCCTTCTCGGAGATGGTCACGGTGCACCCAGGACCCAAGTCGGACTCAACGGTGTCCAGAGAAGTCTGGAACACGTCGATGTAATCCGCTGGGTCCTGGCCAGCTCTCAAGTCAACTCTGTCACCAGCGAATAGGAAGTCCGCAGCGCTGAACTCCTCGTGATCAGGCACAACGTGCCTCACGAGATGAACAAGCGCGATCTTCCCATCCCCTGGGAAGAGTCTGTCAGCCTTGCGCAGGACACGCAAGGCGTCTCCTGCGCAAAGTGACTGGAGCAATTCCAACAGCAGGAGGTTCGCCTTTTTCGGAACCTCCAAACCGTGGTTTTGCAAATCGAACATCAACGCCATCTTAGGGTGAACGAGCGTGAGTCTGGAATCGAGTTGCTCGACCAGGATGTCCAAAAGCAAACGAGAATTCTTCTCGCTGCTAGTGAACTTCCAGGTCTTCGCAGACTCTCCAGGCTCGACGCACTTCCCTTTGATGACGCTGAGTAGAGCATCAAACTCCGCGGGTTTGCGCAACAACTCCCATGCGAGGTTGTTGCACACTGATAAATCTGACGTGTCCGGAGCATCCGCTGGAGTTGGTGTGCCGTTCAGAGCTCCAAATTTAAGTTGCCGTTTTCTCGCCCCTGGGGGGTGTGTCAGCAAGCGTCGCGGCAGAACTGGCGGTGTGGCGAACGGAGTAGAGGACATCTCGAAATCTAAAAGAAAGAACTACAAGCAAGACAACACTAGCAATCCCTAGCAGGATAATAAGCAAGCAAGCAATCAAATTTCACAACAGGAGCACCAAGAGGGTGCCAAAAAGGGAAGGGGGAAGAAAGCCTGTGATGCAAAACAACACAGTTAGCAGTCAGTGGTGATGGCGTGGAGGAGCTCTTCGTTCAGTCCCGCGATTTTAAAAGTACTCGCGCGAGATTGTCAGGGTCCCTACGGTTGATCAGGCCGTCCCAGGATTTTCCTAACTAATTTAAACGCTGAAACGGAACGTACGATTCCTCTCACTCACCACTACTTGCCTACTTTACTTCCATGATCCCTTGATGACGCGCCCTCTTGGCGCTTCCCTAAGCGTTTAGCCGACCATAATCGGCTCCTAGCCTTAGGCCGGTGGTGGGGCCAAACCTGCGAGAAGACCCAGTCAGTCAGACAGGTCAAACAGGAAGCACTGCAACGCTCAGGGTTTCGCACTCAAAATCTCTCTCAACATACAGAAGATATAATATATAGTTCTAGTATGCTGAGTGTGATGCGAAATGAGCTAGTGTGTGCTCTGTCTCATGTGACAACCGAACTCGATCAGAGGAGGTGACAATCAGGTCAGTGAGGTAGTCAGAGGTGTCGAGCCGTATCGGTGATGACAGCGGTCAGGTCGGGTCGGTGATGACAGCGGTCATGACGGGTCGGTGATGACAACTCTGATGACTGAGCTCGGACTGAATGTCAACTCCAGCAGATGGTGAACGGTGTCGAGCGCCAAGTACGAGTCAACGTTCAACCAATGCCTGTGCGATGCCAACGCCAAAAACGGCCGGGCACCACCAGAGCAAGTGTGCCGTTGCAAGGGGGGCGAGTGTGAAAAATGCGGCGAGACCGCGCGCAATTCTCCAACCCCAAGGTAAAGGTCGGAGTCGCGGTCACAGTCAGAGCTCTCGTTGTCGATGTTGTTGCAAACGCTGGCGGCGGTGTCGATGTTGGTGCTTTGTGCACAAACACCGCCAAGCACCACCAAACTGCAACCAGCGGTAAATGGTTGCCTTCGAAGGAGTTCAAGCGCCGATCTCACGGCGCGCCCATGCGCGCACGCTGCCGCAAAGAAGCCATGCAGCTGCGGCTGTAAAATCTGCAAGATAAGGAGTTTGGCGGGTTTCCAGGGAAAACGTAACTTTTCGCAAATTTAACAATTTCCAACAATGAAAAAGTCAAATTGGGGTAGATTTCGACGAGGAACACGGTGGTAACGATGTCAAAACCGTCGTACGATAAGCCAATCTTCCAACAGCAGCGGCGCTGCTGGCCAGAGTGTCGGTAATTGTCGGTTACGCACGTAACAGTGCGCTAGATGTCGGTAGATGTCGGTACTAAAGATGTCGGGATGTCGGGGGTGACCGGTGCGAAGGCAAGGCGGTCGATGTCGGCAGTTAATTGTCGGAAGATGCCGGTACTAGAAAGATGTCGGTACTAAGAAGATGTCGGACTAAAAAGATGTCGGATAGAATCGCCGGGCGCGAAACGGACGGAGACTGAAAGATACAACGCCACTGAACGTAGGTGGGTCCTGACCTGATGTGAAAGCAGATATTGTTGATATATATGCTTGTCACTGAAAATGAAATGCAGCGCGGTAGGGTTTCGGTTCGGTTCTCGGCTAAAGTCGGATAATGCAATAATGATGGTCGGACTTAAGCTGGCAGGACCGTGACACACTCGCGGAGCAAACCCGTGCCTGAGCACCTAGGACATAGTCACTCGCCTTCTGGTACTTCATCCAATGCTGGGGTAAGACACCACAAGTGGTACCCCCTGTTGCATGCGTCGCACAACAACATCTCTGCTTCTCCATCAGTCTTCCTGCACACTTCACATGCAAGGTGTCTGCTGGGAACGGTTGCACTGCAGTCATACTGGTCCTTCACCTGCGTAGGTGACATGGCGCGATGCTCTGCACGGTGCTCTTCTCTCTGCAAGTGACATCCTACCAGGCGAGGGGTGACACAGGGGGCACCATTGTTGATTGTTCCCCCCTTATGGGGGGAGAAAGTTGGCACTCCCATGACTGTGTGCACTATTAGGCGAGCCCAAGTTCCCAATGAGCAATTTTGGGAAATTAGAAGTATCCACGAAGAGGGTGCAACATTTAGTAAAATTTGAGCGATTTTCCCGGTTTTTGCATACCCATGCTACTTCAACCGAGATTTTGAGGGTCAACAGATGACCTCGGCTCAAAATCAGGTCTCGTGGTATGGACCATTGGAAAGCCCGTCGAAAACTGGTCTAGATAGAATTCTAAAAAAGTATTTCTAGAGCACGGGGCGACCCCTGAGGCCTTAACCCGTAATCTTGAGCACGACGACAGATTGCTGGAAACTACACAGTGACAGCGGGGAGAACGCTCCCGGCGGATAAAGAACGAACTCAATAACAGATAACATACTGGAATAAATACCCTGACTGGCACAAGCAGAGTCACCGAAGATGACATACCGGAAATGACACGTGACAGTACGAACATGTCACAGTGCCAATTCCCAGAGTCGATTACCCAGAGTCGTAGTGGTCTCCAGAACCGTAATCGGAGTGGTCAGCCTCGTCCTCGTAAGCACCACCAGAGCCGTGCCCATCGTGACCGTCGGAAGAGTAGGGGTAGGACTCGTTGTTGTCATCGTACACTGGGTCAACGTGCTCTGAAGAGATCGAAGCATTTCCAGTTGAAATAAATGTTGGCGGGAAAAAATCGGCTGCTGCAACGTCCAAAACACCGCCATGATACTCCCCTTGGGAACCTGTGCCCAAGGCAGGAGCCTGTGCCAACTGTGAAGGGCAAAATTGCGGAGAGGCCAAGTGGCCATCAAACTCCTCACAATCGTCGTCAGATTCATCGTAATACCCAAGTGGGTACTCCGATTCATCTTCACTTTCACTACTGTCAAAAACTGCGTGAATATCCTGCTCTGACTCGACGATAGGAGATCCGGAATCCACGGAGTGAAAATAGTGACGCTCAATGCGAGCAGGAGGGGCCTGCTGCGTGAGCCTGCGCGAACTGGAACGCCCAGTCGCGGGTCTGGTAGTGGTGATCTGCGAAGAAACAGTTCGGGTGTCCAAAATTACGGGTCCAGTTCCAACGCCCTTCTCACAGAAACAGACTTCTGAAGAAACAAATCGATCGGACATAGCACCACCAACTGCTGTGCCCTCTGAGACAACAAGAACACTCAGAATAATCGGGTCGCAAACCGCAGTAGGCTGAGGGAGAATCTGCGGAGCACTTCGAAAATGATTGAGTGCTTTAGCTTGGGCTTGGCATAATGAAACCAACTGAACGCGTTTCAGGTGGTCAACCTTCTCTAACTTCTCATCAGAAGATACCAGAAGAGCTAGGAGCTCCTCTTCAGACAAAATAGCAGAAATACTCATGTCGAAACAAATAAATCGAGCGAATAAGTAAGCCAACAAAATGAACGATCCAAAACTACCCCGCCGTAAATTCCCAAAGTCAACCGTGCGTCTCCAAGCAAAAGCGAGAATCAGACTCCGTAGGCCACAAGAAAGATGTGCACGCTCAAAGTAAGGATAGAGCGAATACGGAATAAAATTCAACGCCAAAAATCAGTTCACGCAAACGTGAGAGGGTCCATAACCTGCTGGAAACTACACAGTGACATCGGGGAGAACGCTCCCGGCGGATAAAGAACGAACTCAATAACAGATAACATACTGGAATAAATACCCTGACTGACACAAGCAGAGTCACCGAAGATGACATACCGGAAATGACACGTGACAGTACGAACATGTCACAGTCCCAATTCCAGCACAGATTTCTGAATCGATTTTGCATTTGACATTCATTCCGAGTTAAGGTCACCCCGGATTACGATTCACGTCACAACGACGAAGCCGTTAACTCGTAATCCGTAACCCGGGATGAAAATGAGAACCTCTCTATTGACTTTCTCAGTTGTAAAAGGTACAAAAGGTACTGACAGCGAAAAAGCCCCAATATAAGCCTTTTTCTAGACGTTACGTACATCGGTTTATAAAATATTGGATTGATTATCAAAATATCAGAGTTATTGGACTCCTGCATCAACAGAATGTTACATATGAAATGCTTTCATAGATGAGGTCCTCGCCGATCACGAGCCCAAAGGTATACTTTGCAACTCCACCTTCAGCCTGAAAACCACGCTCGACTATGTAGCACTAAAACATAAGATTCATTTTAAAGAGTTTCAAGACAGTGAGGTATGCAAATAAATGCTACAGGCAAAGTAATACCAGTAACTGTGGGAGTGTCCGTGTCGTGAAGCGAGTGAAATGCAGCCATAGCCGACGAACAAAGGGGCAGTTTCTGCGTCTCCACAAGGATTTAGGCATGAGCGGGGAGGGCAGTCCAAGAAAACACCTTTGTTCCCATGAGAAGATTTTTGTTTATATTATTGCTATCCCATTAGATTTATCTAGTGCCTCTCATCTAGGAGAGTATTCTATGTTTTCAATGCTAGAAGTCTAAGTTTTCAAAACGTCACTTTTTTGCACAGTTCTACGCACCACGTAAGCTCGACGTTTTTCAATATGAAACTCTGGCGTGTAACCACGCATCGCAACCGACAGTGAAACTTGCCAGTTGCTTTCAACGCTATTCTAGATTCGACGAAGTCGAATGTCATTTGTCCACCAATCCACTATAGAGTACACGGCTGAAGCGACGTTGTTCTTTATTCGATACACTGTACTCGCGGAAGCCAGGTTGACACAACCTGGCGGGGAGTTTCACATCACATGTAAAAGATATAGAAGCGCAGCGGTTCTTTATGCGGTGTGCGAAAGTGCACGGCACGGCCCTTTCCGAGCCATAGAGGTCACGCTCCGCTGTTAAAACACCCCAGGAGGGGGCTTACGGGTGTGGATCTCGTCGAAGTGCGTCAGATAAGACCAACGCCACGTTTAACACAAGCTGCGTTTAAATTTTTCTCGGCCGCTCGCTCACATCGTCATCTCATTCAAGTGCTCCTCCTCCACCTCCTCAAGGTCTGCCATTAAAGAGACCCACTCATCCATGGCGCGCATCTCTTCCAGGGCTTCGCAGTCGGGGCTTGTGGAATACTGCAAATCATCTGTGAACACACAGTCGACGAACGTTAAGCGATCCGAATTTATCGAAAGGCGGGGAAAAGTAATTCAGACCGTAGTTCCGAAGCTGTCAGGACAGGAACTTCGAGGCGCACCTTGTTCTTCGAATTCTTGATAATGAGCTGGGTACCACTCGCATGCAGCAGGATTCAGCGTCAAGGCAGCCATAGTGTCAAGCAAATAGGTGTGAGAGTGAAGTGAAACACAAATCGAAGTTTTCGAACTTTCTCTGTCGACTGAGTTACTCAACTTTGAACTTATGACTTGAGTTGTGAGTCGGAGTGTAGTTTCCAACCGGTTCGTTTCGTTTTGTGTTGCAAGATGTGAGACTTGACGCTTTATATCTCAAATCTTGGCCTCTTCATTTTTCGATCTATGATTGGCTACGATAATGCTTTCGTCCCGCGGGTATCCGCGGACCCTTTGAAGCCGCGATATGCGTCAGCGACACGTGACACATTCTGTTTTGTTCATTCGATCATTCCTTTTCTCATTTTTGCATGCAGATGCACCGTAGATGTACGAAGTTTCTGTTATGTCCGATCTCTTTCGTTGGTCAGTCGATTCTGTTCGGGATGTCGTGAGTCACCGTCTCATTACGTAATTATTAATAACGGAATTATTGCCAATAATGGTAATACTCTTATAGACGAGATAGTTTGAAAAAAACTTGCCCACATACGCGACCCCGCCCCATTACCGACTTGGTCCGGCCACGACGCCGGGGAGAGGGGACTTACGCGACCCCGGGTGGCGGGAGCGGGGGACATGGCGGCCACGACAAGTCCCCCCGCACCCAAGTCCCCCGGACATTGCGGCCCGGAACCTACCCGGCCTCGGAACTTGAAGATATCAAATTTATCAAAATTTTATAGAAGAATATATCATAAAATTCCGAAATTTCCCAAGATCTACCGTTAACACTTAAAGGGCGAATTCAGATTTTGCAGTATAGGATCGGCGATGAGCGCGGAAAGTGCCATAACTTCTACGTTAATCGCCTACTTGAGATGTACGGAAGTATTAGTATCCATATTTGTGAGTTGAGCAAGGTCCTCCAACCCCGTAAAGGCCACCAAACTCAATATATTGAGCAAAAAACTTATTAGAAAGTGCAGGGGTATGAGTGCCCCATACTAAAGGGTAGGGAGGAATGCGTGCGTGCATGCACTCCAACCTAGTGTCTATTCTACTAATTTTTGGGCGGGTTAACAATACCTAAGAGCGATATTCGAGCACGCTAATATCCATAATGATTCGAGATATCGCATAAAACCCATGCTTGGTAATGTTGATTGTAGTTAGTTTTGTGTGTGGAAACTTTAATTTCTGCTACTTGGATGGGTATACCGGGCTGAAATGGCGTTCAAAGTTAGGGCGGGTTGGCCCGAAAATTACGGCGGGTTAACCCCTAACTTCGTTTATTGTTGCTCCGCGTAGGCTACGTGGTGGTCCCAAGGCACTAAGTGACCATATTTGAAGGAAGTTTTATGTTTTGTGACCTTAAGTTTCGATCTAGAGCACTTCCCTATCGGTATAGACCAATCCTCAGCCCAAAATGTCTGCGAGAACAGGTGTTCCGCTCGGGTAAAACTGGCTAAGCTCCCATAATCAGTCCGGCCGAGTGCTTTTATCATGCATCTCGGAAACCCGGATAATACGAAGTGATGACTGACAGTACAGTACTACTGTACTGTCATCCTAGATACTAGCGGAGTCACGGTTCCGATCAGAGACGGGTCAGGCTAGGGGCTATCAGAGCCCATAATAATAACCCTGAACCTAAAGTCCAGCACACCACCCGGAGCTGTGGCCGTAGCTAATAGGGCTAGG
>LGRX02000452.1:0-25333 GCA_001247695.2 Cymbomonas tetramitiformis
CCCCCCAAAGAAAGCGGTCCACGCCTGGACGCTTTCTTTCGGATCCAAGGGAAGGGCGCGGGCACTCGTGATGCCCACTCGATATGCCTCGCATGCCCCCTCGTAGGGCCTGCACACCACGATGCGACCTCCTGATCTCCCGCCTCGGATGCTACGTGAACCCCCACGATTACCTCGCATCGTGGCTACTACCCGATGGTCCTTACGGTAGGACCTAGAACGCTGTAGGTCCTACCATAAGGACCACTTTTTCAATAATTTTTTAAGGTGTCCTATTGGTATCGTGAATGGCTACCCTCCGGTTTATGGCATATTTAGGACCTGAACTCAGTCCCCTCTTTCCCACTTGCCGAGTTTTAACCCAAACGGGTTGCTACACTACCCGTATTAGGCACGGGTAGCGTAAAAAGTCGTCGAGAACCTTTCTAAAGCCAAAAATCTCTTTAAAAAATAGCACATCTTTCATAATTTTTCGCCGACAGACTATGGAGGCTGAGCATGCGTCCAATGATCCAGTAGCACCGTAGCATTATATACAATCATGTTTAGAATAGAGCACAAGTCGATAACCTCATAGCGGACATCTAGCTGCACCCCAATCAACTTGTCCCATCATTTTTAGACAAATGTCATAAAATTTAAGAGTCAATTTTGGCTTTGGTCTGAAGTCGGGGATGCTATATTGAATGCGCACATCAAGGTATGGTTTGCCGGAGGTCAACATTAGCATAAAATTTGCAGATCTAGATCTCGAGATATATGTGTTTTTAGTTGGTGCTTAAGTATGGTTAAGTATGGGAGATCGCGGAACGGTATCGACCATAACTTCTTCATGCCTTAACCACTTGACTCCCCGAAGCGCATAATATGTTTAGATAGGTTCAGCCAACCTATTTATCAAATAAATTTTTTTTAAATTTTTATGCTAATGTTGACCTCCGGCAAACCATACCTTGACATGCCGCTTACACACTATTACCTCGCTATTGTCGCCATATAGACACAATAATTGAATTTTCGAGCCATCTACAGAGGCAGAATGTGCGATATTTTGGCGTGTATTCATCGTTGAGCCGGGCGAAGGGCATTATTATTTTGGGCGATTTAGTGCCTTTTCCAGCTTTGACAGCCAATGCTGCTTCAACCACTATTTTGTGGGCCAAGATGAACTCGGATGGAATTTTTGACAAGACACTACGGAAAGAGCAGCTCGAGAACTTGACGACGCAGGTCTCGAAAATTTCGTAGGACCTATTGTGAAGCGGATAGCCGGGTTTAAATGTAGGTCCTTATGGTAGGACCTAGCTTTTTTGGTAAACGATATTTGACACGAAGTGGGAACTGATTCCGCGCGATCGAGATGTCATCAGACCTGAGACAGGTCGTCATCGTCATTTCGCCGGATCCGAGGTGCCACCGCTGCGAGGTGCACATGCTAAAGCTGCGAACGGAAGGTCAAAGGCAAAGGGAAAGGCAAAGGGTTTAAGATTTAGCGGCAGTCGGAATAGTTTTCAGAAGCATATGGAAAGTATTCTAGTGCTTCTGAAAACTATTCCTACTTCTTCTATATCCTAAACCCTTTGACTTTCCTTTTACTGCTGCACGCGACCGGCAAGCATCTTTGAAACTTCCGAGTTTCAAAGATGCGTTTTGTATTTTGGGTGCACCCTAAAATTACAAAACAGCCGAGCGCTTCCCGTTTGTGCGGGATATTCACATGTATTCCATGAAGTATTTCATATGAGTTAACACACATGCACACGCAGGGGAAACCCTCGGCTGCTTGGCATCTTTGGGTTTGGGTTCGAACCAAAACTCGAACCCAAAACATCTGCCTTAGAAATAAATTGCGCGTTTCGCGCACAAGTAACTTGAAGCCTTGAGCTTCAAGTAACTTAAAGATATGTATCTTGGCAGCATTTGTGCCAAGCTTCGTGCTCTAGGACGCACGGGAAGCCCTCGGCTGTTTGGCATCTTTGAGTTTGGGTTCGAACCCAAACCCAAAACATCTGCCTTAGAAACAAATTGCGCGTTTCGCGCACAAGTAACTTGAAGCCTTGAGCTTCAGGTAACTTAAAGATATGCACCTTGTCAGTATTTGTGCCAAGTTTCGTGCTCTAGGACGCACGGGAAGCCCTCGGCTGTTTGGCATCTTTGGGTTTGGGTGTCACGTTCGAACCCAAACCCAAAACATCTGCCTTAGAAATAAATTGCGCGTTTCGCGCACAAGTAACTTGAAGCCTTGAGCTTCAGGTAACTTAAAGATATGTATCTTGGCAGTATTTGTGCCAAGTTTCGTGCGCTAGGACGCACGGGAAGCCCTCGGCTGTTTGGCATCTTTGGGTTTGGGTACGTTCGAACCCAAACCCAAAGGCAAAGGCATAGGACAGTTTCGTAGATTCTGTCCCGATGCCTTCGCAACCTCGCATGCTAACTCATATTATATTGAATATTCAACATTCAAGCGTTGGATACCCCACGCCAACGGGAAGCGCTCGGCTGATTTGTTATTTGGGTATGCGCACCCAAATGACCAAAAACGCATCTTTGAAACTCGTTAGTTTCAAAGATGCGTGGCCGATGCCTTCGTGCTTATGTGTATATTTCATATGAAATATGCCATGGAATAAATGTGAATATCCCGCACAAACGGGAAGCGCTCGGCTGTTTTGTAATTTTAGGGTGCACCCAAAATACAAAACGCATCTTTGAAACTCGGAAGTTTCAAAGATGCTTGCCGGTCGCGTGCAGCAGTAAAAGGCAAGGCAAAGGGTTTAGGATATAGAAGAAGTAGGAATAGTTTTCAGAAGCACTAGAATACTTTCCATATGCTTCTGAAAACTATTCCTACTGCCGCTAAATCTTAAACCCTTTGCCTTCCCCTTTGCCTTTGACCTTCCGTTCGCAGCTTTACCGTGTGCACCTCGCAGCGGTGGCATGGCACCTCGGATCCGGCGAAATGACGATGACGACCTGTCTCAGGTCTGATGACATCTCGATCGCGCGGAATCAGTTCCCACTTCGTGTCAAATATCGTTTACCGCTTTTTTTGCTGAAATTTGAAAAAAAACACCACCAAAGCGTGCGCAATTTAAGCACTCCAAAGGTCACCCTATGCATGCACCCACAACTTGAAATATTCATTTGACTCATAAATAGGATGGGTGATCGCACGTTGAACCAATTACGTGATGTTTATGCGAGGAAAACACATTTGCACGTAGGTCCTTATGCTAGGACTTTGAATTTGGGTAGTAGCCACTCGTAGGCTCTGAGCCTCGCATGCCCCGGGCACCACGCTTCCTACTCGCCTCCCGCGATCGCCGCATATGCCTCCGCTTCTTGGCGCGCCGGCGAGAAGGGTGCGCTTCCCGCTCCCCAGCGACGCCGCTAGGTGGCCGTATGCGCTCTAGTGGTCGAGTCTCGGGTGTCTGTCGCGCGCGCTGCCCAAGCTTTACGTCGGTGGTACCACTGTGTGGCAGCCGCGCGCACTCTGTGGGCGGCGCCTTCGTTGTGCCGGTGTGTGGCATTCGCGCGTGCTCTCTGGTGGGTGGCAGCCGCGCACATTCTCTGGGCGGCGTCTTAGTCATGCTCCGCTCTGCACTATATGCTGATGACGCTGGAAGCTGTGCGCTACTCGCCAGTTGCGGCTCGTCGAGTGCCGCCTGTTCCGAACTCTGCAATGTGTCTAGTGCCGCTTGCTCCGAACCCTGCGCTGGTGGGACTGGCAGCGACGCGCTACGCACCGGTCGCTGCACATCGCGCTTCGGTGGCTCCGGGGGGCACCAACTACCGCCCGCATAGAGGAGGTCCTCGTAAGTCCAGGTCATGCCCCACGCTGCCCGCTCCACACCATGCATTGGTGGGGCAAGCAGCAGTGCGTCATGCGCCGGTCGCTGCGCATCGTGCTTCTGCGGCTCTGGGGGGCACCAACTGCCGTCTGCATACAGGAGGTCCAGATAGGTCCATGCTATGTCGTGGTCGGCCTTGGGTGCCAACGCGTCTTTGCAGAGCGTCGAGGCTTGCAAATCCACGCGGAGCGCTGGGCACCGCGTGCTGAGCGCGAGGGGCATGGCCACGCGTGGGATGCGTGCTGCTAACTGTGCGTTATGCGATAACTGCTCTCGTTGTCGGTGTCGCGAGCTATCTGCCGCCGGCCCCGCGGCAGTAGCTGGCGGGGCTTGCCTTAGCGACCCACTCGCCGCAAGCTCTGCACCGCGCGCTAGCCATACCCGCTGTCGTGAGCCATGCGTGGGATGCCGCAAGCCGCGTGCCGCCTCCGGCTCTGCTTCCCACTGTGTTGTTGGAGATCGCGAGCTGACTCCCAGTGCTTGGCCTTGGCCATAGTAGTGCCGCGCCGCCGCTGGTGGCGCACTGTGACGCGCCGCCGCTGGAAGCGCCAAGTGCCGCGCCGCCGCTGGTGGCGCACTATGCAGCGCCGCCGCGGACGCACCGAGCCGCACCGCCGCCTGTGGTGCACTGTGCTGCGCCTCGTGGACGTCTCGCGCAAACACAAAAGACCTATTCCTGGCATCCAGCACTGTATCTCGCAGCTCCTCCCCCCCCCGCTGTCATGCCAGGATCTGGAAGCGCCGTGCCGCCGGAGCTGCCAAGCGAGCACAAGCGAAGAGCCTCAAGCTCAAGTTGCAAGTGCAATCCCGCCAACCCAGGAGCGCCAAACGTAGGTGGAGAAACACACAAATCAACCGAGGAAGATTCGCTAGCTTCCGCCGCAAGTGATAAAAGTATGAGAGAGATGACGCAGAAGCCAGGCCCAACAGCAGATAACCAACTGCCGCCACCAAATTTCAGCAAAAGCTGTCCAGCGAACTCGAAGATTCAAGACGAAAACAAATTGAGCAAAACTGGTCAACGACCGGCTCACAGAAGTCAAAGCAACGCCACAGCGCGATACCACCTAGGGTTAGCCACTGTTAAGAACGCTGGAGTGTCGAATCGCAACAAAATCAGGAATTCTTCGCAAAGTCGGAGCAAATTTTCAGATTCCCCGCCATAAACTTGCCTCATCCCTTATAGTCGCAAGGACAATTGAGGTCGCCCACGCTCGCAGCCACGAAACTGCAATCTCAAAGCTGCATCACGCAAGACAGCCAAGAAGCACGAAAGAAGAACGTCGCAAACCCATCCAATCGCCAAGCCCATAGAGGCGAAGACTACATCGAACACATTTAAAGACCAGGCACAGATTTCAAAAAGAATTAGCGGCGCATAGCTGCCAGCGAGTAAGACAAACTCGAAGTCGTGCAGTCGTCCAGGCGCAAATACGAAGTCAGTGCCAGAGGTAGAATTCCAAACAATCACGAACCAGGATCCAAGTAAAAATAAGAATTCTTGATACAATTTGTACGGTAAATCCACGAGTCGCAGGCGCAAAACGCACGCAGAATTGCCAACGCAACGACATCAAAGTCTCAAAGTAGGCAGGGCCTACCTTATTCACTTAGTCACTGGTGTTTGCTAAGTCGAAAATTAATCATCGCCAAACAGCACGCCGAGCTGGAATTCGTCCGCATTCATAAAATTAACATGGGAGTTGGAAGTCGCATCCTCAGATTCGATACACACGACGACTACCAGGTTCCATTACAGCACTTGTGGCACACTTCTGTATTCGTGCCACACTGGAGCCCTCGCTCGGGAGCGCGAAATTCCAAATCTCCAGATCAACACGCCAAAGAAAACTTCGCATCAATTGACAATTCTAAGACAATTTATGTGGTTGCCACAAGCCAGTGAGCCGATAAAAGCCGTAACTGAAGTCGCGGCAGCGGGTAAGCGTAACACACACTGGCAGATCTCAAATAACAAGGAAGCCGAAGTTGTTGGAAAGGTCATAAGCCGAAAGTGAAAAAAAAATTGTGGAAGCGGTGGTGGTGGTGGTGATGGTGCGTAGCACACTGATACCATTTTGTGGGAGGCAACTGTAACCCTCCTCACTTAACAGTCACTGTAACTACTGGTGGAGGACATATATGGACTGCATATAATGACCAACTAACTGCCTAGGTACTGCTAGGTCAGCTTTTTAGACATAGGACTGCTATGTCTAGACTTACAGCATATTACTTGCATATAAGAATTAGTATTACATCTTTTGCCATGTCGGCTGTATTTACTCTTGGAAACTCAACTGTTTCTTTGGCCTTGGTCATTACTTATTCACTCAACTCCCTGAGTTAACCTTGGTCAGCATGGCCAAGTCCCATTAACCTATCAGATGCTTCTACTACAGTATCATGCAGTATGAGGTGTCAGTGCTTCACTATGCCACCTTATTACACCGTACACTAGTACTGTGTACTCCCACTAAGTGGGGTCTCTTCCTCAACAGGGTTCTCGGGCACTAATATCGTAAGGCGCGTATGGCACTGCTAGCATGTATGACACTGCTGAGTCATCCGCGCATGACACAGTATGTTGTCCTAGCACAGTAGGTGGGGAAGAAAGTGGGTTCCTCATCACCACACCTTGCCCCTGGGGGAGGGGGTACCCAACACGTCACAACAGTGTGCACCCGCCCTTCCCTGACACCGTTTTTAGGTCTTAGGGGGCTGGGACCCCCCCTTAGACCTCAATAGTGTGCATCAGGGGGATTAGACTCCCCCGCAGACCTCGATATCATGCATGGGGGATTCGGACCGCCCCGCCCCCCGGGTGGGGGCCAACATGCGCGGCATGCGTGTTGGTCCGGCATGCGCGGCGGGGCCAACCGGGCAGAACTCTGCACGGGCGCTGCGGGTTATTCACTGCCCAAAATACGTGCATGAGACGTTCTGTGGACCCTACTCTGCTGTTATGGGTAATCACATGCCCCGCGAGTGAAATTTGTCAAAATATGTCATCATGGACAAGTATGAAATGCACCATGTTCCATGTCCCCAACCACCTGAGTCCATTTTCGAGCGATATGAGGGGGGAAACCCCCCCCCCCGCCCAGAGTGCGTTTTCAAGCCGGGGTAAGCCCCCACACACACACAGAATCCGTTATCGAGCGATGGAGGGGTAAACCCCCTCGATTCCCTAGTTTCCAGGGTGTGACGTGCTGCTCCCCCCCCTTCCGGCGTGGGCAGCCTAATCGAAATCACCATATACTACACAACGATCGTTCACTAACACCTTACAATAGGAGATACCATAATAGAAAATGCGTGCATGATACGTACGCACAACATGCATAATGTAAGGCTTATGTAGGGTTCATATTGGCCCGGGTTAGGTAGCAAGGTGCGGAGCCACACAGGGTGAAATCAGTAATCGCAATTAGTCGCGAGCCCTCGAAACACGACAAGTCGCATGATTAGTCGTAAGCAAAGTTATGGTCGCTAAGCAAAGTTACGACTAATCCAACCCAGCAAACCATGATGGCATATGATTAACAAGGTGAGCCCTTGCCTTATGTAGTTATGCTTCTCAAGATGTCGTAGCAATTCGCGATACGATTTTGCTATGTTGCATTTGTGGTAATCAATGATGGTGCCGTTCAACCTCCAATTATCTAAAGGCTATCATCATGAAAGACATAGGTATACTTCGCATGGTGGACTTAATGAAAACGTTTCAGACCGTTCATGCTCTTGTACACACGAACATCAAGCTAGACCAGGAAACCGTTCACTAAGGGTTCTTGAAAAGCGGAAATTCACCTCGTTTGTTCTTTGTTTCATTCTATCAGATACTCATAATGGAAAATTTTCGGTTCACTCGGCAACAACAGTCTCAAACACGCCTTGCCAATCCTTTGAAGAAGCGATAGCGCTGCTTTTGGCTCTTCAATCGCCGTTGTGGAACACAATTGAAAACCATGCTTCACGTACAGACGTTGTGCAGCTACCTGGAAAATGTGATCAATATCATATCAGCCGAAATAGTGTTGTCGATAAGAAACAAAAATAAGTATCCGTTGCCGAATCTATGTAGAATCTGTCCACCCAGTTGAGCCTTCTCATGGTCTCTCGTGTCTAGACCCATTTCGCCCACCACGACGTCTCGAAAATGTGTGTTCAGATTCCGTCAAATCATCCGCGCAAGCCGGTAAGCACAATGCGTTTCGAGACAAGAGGAAGTTAATTGGTCAATCCCATTTTGAAGGCGAACCTGAAATTCTGAGGTACTCAAAGTGATTTTGGTATATCCTTGTTGACAAGCATGCGCCTGTGCACAAAATACCGTTGCAACAATCAGCCGCGTGACAGTGCAAGCATATTTCGGCACAACAGTGCCTGGTGCAGTGCGGCATGCATGACATACCACAAGACCTCTTGCACACAAGCGGACACAGCAAGCCAGCAAACGCGTGAAAAGTGCGCAGATAAACAACCGACAAACAGCCTGGACGTGATGTGTGACAGGCGCTCAATTGCTTCAGACCGAGCGCAGAGCAAGAGAGTTCGCATCATGACGTAAGTTTCAGCTTGGGCTTGCGTTGCCACGCTGGTTAATCTTTGCTCGCAGGTGCAATAGGATTTGCTAATCGTTTCCCCCTGCACCTTAAGTTGTTGTAAGAGTTTTTGAGCGATACGCAGCCGCCGGTAGGAGGAATCAACGCTCATCCTTCTCAGCTCGCAAACGCCATTTCCTTTGTTCTCGAGAGCCACACAGCCGACCACGTCCTCTACCCCTCCCTCCTGCACGTCAAGTCGTTCCTGAATATTCTCGATGGTAAGCAGGCGCACGTACAATTTTGGAAAACATGGTAGACAGCTGGTTCTAGTCAGATTACCTTCACGACGATGTCGCGCTTTCCGATAGCCTCATCCTTGTTAACGGTGTAAACCCAAAACGCGCAGCCCTTCGCACAACTGTAAAATTCAGATATGTCCCGCAAGTCATCCTGACATTAAGCACACATAGTTAGCACATTTTTCGGCACGCTGACTGTATATGGCTTTTCGGTATTCCTGGGCAAGGAGTTGAAAGTGCGTGCGAACATCACGCAAACGGATGCAAGACCCTGGTTAAAGTCCGGGGTGTGCTTGCTTGAGCAGACAGCCAGTAAAGGCAGCACCTTCTTTTGCTGTGCGATGTAGTCGTGAATGCTATGGGTGACTAGGCTTTTCAGTGTGAGGCGGAATAAGCCCACCGTAGTCGACGACACAAACATCGCTGCACATAACCTGAAGCGAAACAAGCAGCGCAAGGTCATGCAATCCAGCATTTTGATTCTTGTACTATGGCGCTTGTGAAAATATATCCTGAAATAGGCGCACTTCTGCACCTAAAATGCATATATAACAAAAGGCGAAGTACGCTATCTACGATACGTGCATCTAAGTTATCACGAAAACTGACATTTAAGATCAGGTCGCCTATCTGATCTCAAGTTTGGTGAATACGTGTCACGTGTTTATCCAGTTTGACACGCCCAGTGTTTGATGCATGCACCTAAAGGCCACCCTGCAGCGTGTGTGTGCAGGTGACAAAGTAAAAGTTGTCCAAGGGACTACCTGTGATCAGATGGCCACCCTGCAACGCGTGCGTGCAACAAAGTGAAATTTAACCAAGGGATTACCTGTGATGACATGGTCGCCCTGCAGCGTGTGTGTGCAAATGACAAATAAAAAGTTATCCAAGGGAATACCTGTGAATTATTGGCCACGTGATGTCTTCGGTTAGATACGCAACTACGGATGTAGGTACAATCACACCGTAGAAGAGTAGCGGGGAGCTTAGTAGCAAGCTACGAACAATAGGTGATATCAGCTCTTCGAACCCATTGGCTAGGATTGTAAGAACAGCTTCTGTATCGGTCTTTATAAACTTTCGGACGTCGGAGGACATATCGCCTTAAGAGAACTGCGTGCTCACACCTTTTCAAAATGAATTCTGCGCCGGTGTGAAACTGCCAAATCCTTATTATAACGCTTATTATTCAAGACCGAGAGTAATATTTGATTACTTTGGGTACAGTTGAGAGTTACTCTCGCAAGCCGGAGCCACGCGACGGGGAGTCGCAAACCAGTACCTGTGACACCACCGTCTTCCGTTAAACAGATGGGAGAGCTCACACATCGATTTCCGATCTCCCCCTCCGGACAACATGAACATCTGAAATTGAAAAAATCTCTAAAACGATCCCCCAAAATCGCTTCCGGAGGCTCTGTCTTACTACTGAAGTGAGAGTTCACGAGAGCAATCGGCTCGCGCTATCGCGCTGGGTAGGGTGTCACTAGCGCTAGGTTGTAGTTCAGTTGCAACTTGCAAGACCGTTTCCAGTTTGAGTTTCGTTTGAGCCTCTCGTCTGCTGCTCTCCGATCAACTCACAATTGTAAAGCCGACCCTCGCGTGTCGTCGTCGCAAACCACGCAACGGCCGCGCTCGGAGAAACGACTCCGCTGGTGGGCGGTCTGGCGGCGTCAGTGTCCGGTGACACATTCCGCGTTTGAGTATAGTATACAATAGTATGTATTTCCAATATATATTGAGTTGTGGCCAGGCAGCCCTGACAGGCAGGCCCTGAGTCAGAGGGTCCAAACTGAGATAGTGACTAGGGTGCGATGGTACGAATACGAGTACAGTAATCCGAGTGACCGTTCCGGGTTTTAGGTTTATTAAGTTATCATAGCTTTAATTCAGTTGAAGTTTACTCTCTATAAGCACTCAACTATCTGATTATATCACCTGAAAATACCGAACGGGTATATTCCCCTAGGTCGTGGACCCATTCCACGCTAAAATTTTCTCATCGCTTTTGTCATGATTGGCTACGAAGCGTCGATGCGTCGCCGTTTGGAGTAGGTGGTGCGTGGACGCGTGCTGCGTCTTCGCTTGGGGAACGCGCTCTGATGTGTAAGATGGCGTTACGGCGAGGCTCGCGGCGAGGAATCTGTTTTCAATTTGAGATCCACCTTGGAGGAAACCTGAAAGAAGTGTGAAATATATATATATAGTGAATATATATATGCACGCAGGCAAAGAAAGCTGTGCAGTGACGCACACGGGTTTCGCAGTCAAAAAGATGAGATAATAAAATAACTTGGGTGTTTTATTATCGGTCGGCTGGCAAGATGCAAGTGACACCACAGGGGGAGGGGTGACACAGGAAGAGACAGTCACCCCCAGTTTATGGGGGGGGGCGAAAGTCTGTCTCTCCATGACACCACCTCACCCCGAAGGCGTGAGGTGCCAAGATGCAAGCCAGCAAAGCCGGGTCTAACATCCTACGGTTGGCCACAAAGGCAAAACCCTAAAAAAACAAGCATCTTCTGGGACCTTAAGAGGTCTTTTCCAACTTAGCTAGTGTGGCTCCGCCGCGCTGCGTGGTCTCTTGATGCGTGCTCTAGGGGCTTATGCCCATGCATGTGTTGTGGGGATGACTACTCCCACAGCCAACCGGCAAATCTAGTCCCAGCAATCGAGGGTGGACGGCGGCGTAGCTCTCGATGGTGAACGAAGTCGAGCGCCGCCAGGACGTTGTCATCCAACGCCCACGCGATGCGGTGCGACGCGATGCGTGGCACCAACAGAGCGAGTGCGGGGACGTGGACACCCCGAGGGGGGCGAAGGTGGAAAATGCGGTGTGGTTCCACTCTGCCGCACACAAGTGCGAAAGCAAAGAGGAAAAGCGGTGGGATGAGGGCTGCGGCACCACCAAACACCACCAGGCAGTGGCCAAGGGGCACGCAGGGTGGAGGGAAGAGTGGAGGATGCTGCGGGTGAGCTCGTAGTGGTCAAAGCTCATGTCGACGATGGGGTTGATGGACTCGATTTTGGTGTCTGGTGCATAAGCACCACCAGACACCACCAGACCGTAGCCAGGGGTAAGTTCTCGTCGGCGAATCACTTGCTGCGCGGAGGCAACTGCAGAAATGCGCGAACGCTGACGACACGAAGCCATGGCCGCTGTAAGCTGGAAAATCTGGAGCTCAACACTTAGGGTTCCCAAACGAAAACGTAACTTTCGCCAAAAATAACCAAATCGAACGATGGAAAAGTCAATCTGGGGTAGATTCCCGCGGGGAAGACGGTGGTGACGTCGAAAACGTCGTGCGATAAGCCAATTTTGCTGCTGTTGAGGTGCTGCTGGCCAGAGCGTAAAGTGAAATAGATGGGGACGACGTAGTCGAGAATGATGGTGATAAACGTGCGTTGCGCACGAAAAAGATTGGGCGTTGCGCTCAAATGAAAAAGGAGCCGGTGCCGTTGCAGCACGTACGGGAAAATGGCGGTGAGATGCGCTCGACCGGGTAGAGTGGCGTTCCGCCACGGAATACCGCGTTCCGCGGGATCAAATACGGGAATGGTTGCGATAAACGTGCGTTGCGCACGAAGAAGAGAGAGCGTTGCGCCCAAAGAAATAATAGCCGGTGCCGTTGCAGCACGTACGGGGAAATTGCGGCGATGTGCAACGTTGCGTTACTGTGTCGGCCGGGGAGAGTAACGTTGCGTCACTGAATACCGCGTTGCGCGGGATCAAAATGATAGCGAAAATAAACGCGAGAAGCCACCAGCTAGTGGTAACCCATAACCTGAAAGGAAGTGTGAAATATATATATAGTGAATATATATATATATATGCACGCAGGTGATGAAAGCTGTGCAGTGATGCTCACGGGTTTCACAGTCAAAAAGATGAGATAATAAAATAACTTAGGTGTTTTATTATCGGTCGGCTGGCAAGATGCAAGTGACACCACAGGGCGAGGGGTGACCGCAGGAAGAGCAGTCACCCCGGTTTATGGGGGGGGAAACGTCTGTCTCTCCATGAGAACACCGAACTTCGCGCGTTACGGTGCCTTGCTGGACGGCGACGTTGGCTACATGGCTAGCCATTTTTGTCAGGGTTATGACCGATGACACATGTGGCATACATGTCATACATGTCATACGCGTCATACCTGTCAGACATGTCATACCATGTCATGTCATGTCGAGTCATGTCATATATTATAATGACAGACAGTCGTCAGTACGGTCGACTATGACTGTACATGCCATCGAGATGATAAGTCACATCATCTGTCATTTATTCAAGGAAAGACTTGAATGACACCTGTCATCGAGAGTTCGTATGTCGAACTCGAAGATGGCAAAGCAAGATACAATCTTGAAGTACCAAACAAGAAATCATCTTCGCTTCTAGCATGTGCGGAACAAGCATGCGGGTATCATAGGGCGAACGCATCATTCGTTCTGCCGATACCAGTCGTTCAACCAATGTCTCGGGTTCACAACCCAATAGCGGTACCATCTATGCGATGGGAGACATTCGGTATAGATGAGCTAGCGTTGTGCTAGAGCAGTATCTTCTCACAGAAGTCTGCACTCATCCCCGCTAATAACTTACGCGTGTGTTACCGTCCTATAACACGGCGCTTTCTATTATATTATTGATATACTAAGGGCTCGCATATCAGCCCGTATCAGATGGTATTCTAACTCGTCAGGCACGAGAAACGAGAACTCAAGTGTGAGTGCAGCGCGTAGATATCAATAATTTTGTGTTTACAGGTTGCGGAGCGCAAGCATATTTGGCGACGCAGTCGAATAAATACGAATATTGATATACAGCACATACCGCTGCAATAGCGAAGACAGTGCGCGAGGATAATAATCGCATTCGCAGGATCGTACATACAGCTGACCGTCGTATACACTGTGCGAAAAGGTGTGCATGAAGCATACGAATGCTCTGTGGTCACATATGCGCGCAGAAGCTATTCGCAGTTGTAAGAAATGTACGGCGATCATATATGCGCGAAAAAGCGATTCGCAGTGAAAAGTATGCGCGGCAATCATAAGTGTGCGCAGAAGCGATTCGCAGTCAGATGTATGCGCGGCAATCATATGCATGCGCATGGATGATTCGCAGTTGTAAAAATTACGCAGTTTGAGATACGGCATAGAAAACATCAGCGGATTCATGATCCGCGCACAAGTCAGCACTCGTATCATGTGCTGAGCATATGGCGACAACATGTGCTCTTCATCAACAGCGCGCGCGATTGTATAAAATCACTTGCAGCGCACTACAACCATCTTGCAGTTTTATGATGATGATGTCAAAATAGTTGCAACGATCATCTGCGCATCGTATGCGCGCGTCAATATCCTCTGCAAAATATTTGTATACTCGCAGGGATACTTTGGATGGACGCATGATGGATGCATGATGACCATATTGCAGCATTTCACACTATATCTTGATGACTGCAGAGATATTTCAAATTATCAGAATTTGTATACTTATTTGCAATATAGTGTGCAAGATATGTGTGTACTGAGATTGCAATGATTGCAACACACACACACACACACATGCACACATACTCCACTTGCAGCATTTCACACTATATGCTGAGTGACTGCAACACTGTAAATTGTGCATGCATCACCAATACAGCTTGATCACGATACCAGCTGTAGTATATATACCAGTTTGATCACGTTAACAACTGGAACACTAGCATCACATTGCAATATACTGAACATTGCACAAGCATATTGCAGTGCATGCTAAGTTATATTAGAACCATGTTAGCATAAGGTGCCTGAAAGTAATCTCAACACCATAATTAGCTCGTCATGTCCCGATGGAGCCGAGATGCTCTTCGGATCACATGCACGTTCTATGGTGGATTACTGGATGGAATGCTCACCAGAGCTACATGTAAAATAAACAAGCAACTCATTATTGTGAATGAGATTATAACAGGATTACAATAACTCCTAACCTGATATATATCATGCTAGATTCATTCAGTACATGGTATGCTGATCATCATCCTGCATGATAAACTATCTGGGAATATTGTAATACCAGAAGCTATCTTCATGTAAGTGTGTAAAGTGAACACACACACACTGGCAAAAGTACAGTACTAATCAAGAGTACTGCACATCGCGCACACACTGACATTACTGTATATGATGACATTCACTGACTCAGAGTGAATTGATCAACTATAATGTCCATTATGTGCATGATAATATGGATACCATTCCACAAACACATGTGCGTGTGGAATGTCAAAGATGGCGATAGATATGGGAGCAGGATAAAACAACATGCTGTAGGGCTGGATGGAGATATCTCCAGACCCGAAGGCAGAATACTGTGCTCATTATAACAGCTGGTAACTGTTGAGCACAGTCCATCCACTCTCACATATCGCTGGAGCAACAACAACCACTATACTGCATTCTGACAATTGACTCAGTATTGATCAGCACAAAAGCATGTACCTAATCAGATCAGTACATATATATATTGAGCTGACATAGGTTGTTGTGGACACACACACACACATATATGTGTTGTGCTAAACTGCTTTGATTATTATCAAGCTGTGTCCAGATATGTTTGGAATTTAGAGATATCATTTTGATATACTCTTAGTGCACAGTCATATGCTCAAACATATCATAGGTTGATAAGTTATCACTAAAGTGGATAATCCGCTTATAGTTGGTACACCTAATATATCAACAGGAAGTGCATTAACTTCCATGGGTTTCAAATCAGTAAAACCCATAATTATGATCAACCACAGATGTTGACATACAGAGATATTCACTTTTATGCCATGAAAATTGTCATGTGCAAAGGTGAAGTAAGTTGCAGCACTTCTGTACCTTGCAGCTTACACACACATTGAGATATATTACTGTGGTAAACAATAAATAGCCAAAAAATGGGCAAAATGGGTAAAATTCGTTTGCGATAGATTTCAAAATTGAAATTTCGACCCTATTTTATTTGATATTATGATTTTATACCTATTAAGGTATCAGAAAATCATAATGGCCATGGTCATATCTCGTGTAACACCCTAGATATTAGGTGTGTAATATATAGGGGTATACATATTGGCTGTAACAAAATGCGTAAAAATGCTCCACGCATGATTTCAAAATGAAAAAATCGGGTTGATTTTTTTGCTGATCTGATTATTCAGCTATCAACAAATATTCCCTGATTTATGCAGCACTTGTAACACCCTGTAACACCCCTAAAATTAAATGTGTGTGTCAGGGGTGTAACATACCTCCTGCAAACCACGTAACATACAGTGTGAAATTAAATGCAGTTTTGCTTAAATATGTTTGCAAAATATTTATACTGCTTTGATTTAACCTATTTTAGGGTTACTGATACCAAGTAACACCCTAAACACACTGTGGGGGATATGGGCCACTGTAACGTAACATGCCCTAAATGCCACCTAAATATTGGATACACTTCGTGTTTGGCATATATATATATATATCATGCTGTAATCAGCACAGACATGATAATATTTCGGGCAGCAACCCAAAAACTGCAGGGCAACAACCCAAAAACTGCAGGGCTACAACCCAAAGACTGTAGGGCTGCAACCCTAAAACTGTAACAGCTGCTTCCTATAAGGACTGCATGCTATATATGAGGTACAAGGGCAACTGACAACTGCCTTATGTTCACACTTCCTTGAGGGGGGAAGAAGGTGGATATATATACATAATTACCTCATTATAATGTACAAATGTACTACATGTATGTAAACATACAGATATACTATATGTATATAACATAGATATATATCGTATATAGATATCTTATATATATACCAACACACACTCAGATAGCTGAAGGCATTTTTTGTGTTGTGTTTTGTTTTTTAGATGGTGGTATTCGAAGAGGAAGAACCAGAAATCCCAGCCATCAATCCAGATCCAGCAGCATGGTTTTTCGACATCTTAGGCTCCTATGATTCATACAGCCGGTTCAAGGTTCCTAAGTGGATCGCTGGTTATGACAACACTCAGACCAGATTCGACCAGATAGGATATTTCGACAATATCAGTCGTATGAGGCCCGATATGAGCAGATATAGGGATCCTCACAATGAACCGAAGGAACCAGAAGCTGAGTATACAGAAGACAATCCTCCAATAGTCTTTACAGATCCTGACGATGATTCTGTTCCAGCACCAGCTCCACCCAATTTGGTTCCAAAGGTGAAGATGACACCACCTAGGGAATTCAAATCTGGACAGGACGCAGAAATTTGGTTGGACACAGTGGACCGGTATTTTCAGTTCACTTATCCAGGAGTCAAGGACAAGGATCTGATCATAGTATTCCTGACTCTTATCCAAACCAATGACCGACATTATTTCCAGGTCGTGGCACAGCAAGCGGATGCCACATATGAGATGGTCAGAAGGATATTCCTCAGCCAATTTGGCAACCCTCATAAGAGATCAGTGGCCAAGAAACACCTGATGGCACTGACTCAAGGGAGCCAAATCTTCTCAGACTATTTGCGCACGTAGACGACACTGGCTGCTTTAGCAGCAGTTGATCTGAACGATGTGTTAATAAAGGACAGGTTTGTCAGCAACATGGACCCTGATCTCCGCAGACAGTTCCAGTTAAGATTCCTAACAGAGCAAGAAAGGAATAATCTGTCGTGGCAACAAACCACACAGATACTGCTCGATTTGAATTATGTTGTTCATTCGAAGCAGTCAGAGACCCTTCACTATCGGGGGCAGAAGGAGCAGTCATCAGGAGGCCCAGTCAAAAAGGACAAGGACAAAGGGCGTGGCAGAAAGCCATATGACAAATCCAACAGGAACTGGAATCAGAGCCAGAATGGCAGTCAGAACTCAAATGCCAATCAGAATCGGAGCAAAGGGAAAGGTGGAAAAGGCAAAGGTAAAGGGAAAGGAAAATCACAGAATCCTTCTCAGCCTTGCCAACGTTGTGGTCGTACCAATCACGTCACAAAGGATTGTTTTTCCACCAAGACCCCAGATGGAAAATATATCAAGGGCAAGCCACCAGCTCAGAATCCTTTCAGGAGACAGCAGCAACAGAATCAGGGTGTTAAGGATGGGTCCGGCAAACTCATCAACACGATCAACACCCTGGTTAAGGAACTGAAGAGTCAGCACAGCATCAATGCAGCAGTTGCAACTCCAGCTCCAGCTTCAGCTCCAGCTCCTCAGGGAAACTCTCAGGGTACTGCACAGGTACCAGTGTTGAGAGCACCCCCAAGGTAAATCAGCCTGAAGATGCCACTGAAGCAAGTGGCCGGGTTGAGAGTATCTCAGAAGAAGTCCTTTCCAGTCTGACATTGCAGTTTCAGCAGATGGACACTCCCTCAGAGCACATCGCACATATACTTTCCCTTTGTACAACAACAGCTTCTTCTGTGATTTCAGCTGTGCTGTCTGAGACTGCATCTGTAGACAGAGTACTCACATATTGGTAGATCCAGGAGGTACATCGTCTTTCATCGACAGACAGTTCGCTGCTCAGCTTGGTATAGCACCACATGGCACCCAGGGGGGGGTCAAAATGACCATCTAGCTAGGGTATTTGGGTATTGCACGGGGAGTTTACCAATGTATGCTACCGATGTTAATAGCAATATTACCTATTTCGATGTTGCTGAAAACGATGATGAAGTCCGTTTTGGCCGGTTCGATTCGGTTTGGGATGTAAATTGGTGTTAAAGTCAGGGGGTGTAGGTAAAATATTTAGGGTTTTATCATATAAATGCACTTTAGGGTGAAATGTGACATCCCATGACATGTCATATCGATGCCAAATCGATATCGAGTCGATACCCAACTGTTTTACGTCTGTGATGACCACATAAAAGGCGAGACACTCAGCATTTGAGCTCATTTTTCACAATTCACTTAGAGCACGCAGCAGTGAACCCTAACAACAAAATTATCATAAAGTTACATTATTTGACCCAATATTACATTTTAGAATGCCATTCAAGAAGAAAAACAGATACGGAAGGTATTCTAAACTAGGCCCACAAGCAGGTGCTCAAGAAGAGCCAAGTGAGCCGGAGGCAGAAGCTGATGAGCCCCCATTGCCCCAGACTCGCGCGCGCGCTCCACCTGTAAGCAACGCGCAAGCAGCTGCTCAGCTCCGTATGTGAACACAACTGGATATTGCAGAGGGACAAATAAAGACAATATCAGAGCAACTATCAGAGTTGAGAAGACAGCTTCAAGAAGAAAAGGAAAAAAATCACCGATGCAAAGTGCAAGTGCGCCTGTGGAAGTCAAAAGCGCAACAGGGGCCAAAAGCACAGAAGCGCATCATACGGCGCAAGGAGCTCGCGCAATACTCACACAGCCCGTTGGACAGAAAGAAACACCTGCGCCGTATGACGGCCGACCCGGACAAATACATTAAAGCCAAATTCAATGTTTATGCTGACGCTCAGGAGGCGATGGTGACCCTACTCGAAGAAGATTCAAAGTCAGTACATGTGCAGAAGCTACTCACCACGCTAGCGAACAGGCTTCCACACCTCACTCAGGCAGCACAACGTGAAGTTGTCCGACGTATTGAGGCACACTGGACTACGGAGTTAGGCCTGGCCATCCGCCTTCGATGCAGAATACCCGAGCGTCCATATCAGTATCTCATCAACTCGCTCAGTCACACATACAATGAGAGCAAGCAAGAATACGAGAAGACTTTGATAGCACCAGGAGTTCATATGCCCTCCTTGGGCAAGAACGCAAGCAAAAACAAGACTATAAAACTTATGAATCAATACTTTCACACTGCACAACCCGAGGCCCTGTTATTGGGAAGTGTGGAGGGGGTTACACTTTCATTTAAGGAAGCTCTGGTGGCGTACTGTCGGGAATACTCACCAGAGTCCGCGGCTATCAGCGTGCAGCTCGCTGGCGACGGTGCCGGTGTTTTCCGTGGCGTGTCTCAGACCACTGTTGCTTTCAAAGTCGTCCTGCCACACGCAGAGCTCGACCCCAACTTCCACGGCCTCAACTCCCCATTCAGCAGTCCGTCCGTCCTGGTTTTCGAGGGGAAGGAGGCATTTCACGAGGTGAAAGATGCGATGGGCCGACTTCTAGAAGAGCTAGACGACATACAACAAAACGGCATCACCGTGGACGGCAAGTGTTACACCATGACAAAGAAGGGAGGGGGTGATATGAAGTGGATTAATATGATGCTCGCTTTATCTACGTGCGCGCACACTTATGCGTGTTCCTATTGTGAGTGCCCTCAAGATGAGTTACACTTGACAGAGAAGCTGCACAAGACCCGCACTCTTCAGAGTATTCTCGAAGGCGCGCACGTCCATCACGAGGGGATGGTGTTCCCTTGGGTATGCCCCTTCTGCACGAAACAGTTCGAGACAAAGGAAGACCTACTCAACGAGCCCCCGCCTTCTTCTGACAAGAAGCGCCTGGAATATCAAATCAAACACAAGGGGAGTATGTGGCACCGCACTCCGATTATTCCAGGTTTACCTCCCGAGGATTACGTCGGTGACGGTCTGCACTTCGCTCTTCGTGAGGTTCTCCACTGCATAGAAGTGACGGTGCGGCGACGCTGCACGACACAGGAGAAAATTGACTTGCTAGCCGAATTTCTCAAACGCAGGGTGAAGTGCCATATCAGGGTGAAGAAGGTGAAAAAGAAGCAAGGGGTGAAGGAGGAAAAGACTCCCAATATTATCGGGAGGGAGTGCTCCCTTACGATGCATCACAGTGAAGAAATGGTACGCACCGTGATTCCAGAAGCTGATGGGCAGTTCGCGAAAGCGATGGCGGTATGGCGTTGCCTCACCCTTCTGTGGAGAGAACTTACAACCCGGTTAGCACTGGATACACCGGATTTCAGGCAACGAAAAGCACACGCACTACGTCAAAAAGCGAAAGACTACATAGCAGCAATCACAGCAAACGGGTCAGCGCAAGACGTGCAGCTCTATGCTCACGCTGCATGCAAACATCTCCCTGACCAAGTTCTCCTCCACGGGGATCTTCTTGATTATTCGATGCAGGGGCTTGAGCACCTGCACAGCCAAAGAAAGACGCACATGCGTCACCACGGCAACAAACGGAAGACTGGGGACCTGAAATCGCGGACAGCACAAAGTGTCAAGCTCGAGGTTGCTCACCGCATCATCAACAAGTCGGTCAAGCATAGAACCTTTTCACGTCATCTCCAAGCAAAACGTTTCAAGGCAGCGACTATGAAACAACAGGAAGGGTAAATGCGTGTGACAGAACACGTACCTTCCAAGGCAGCCAGTCGTGCACTTCGACGTCGTTCGTGTGCTGCGTCGGACCCGGCCTTGACGCTGAGCAATAGTGCCCTATCCTCGTCGTCGAAGCCGTCGAAAGCATGCTCTTCTGCATACTCTGCTGCTTCTTCACGAAGGGCTGCGCCGTGCTCCATAAACGACGGGTTGACACCTAGACCTTGATGCCATAGCTTCCTAGGAATTCTTGAGGCTATGCCCTTGATATAGGCTAGCGGAACAAACTCTGGTGGCTTGTGCCATGCACGCGGGACGCTGGGATAATCTGGAGGTATCACTAAATGACCTGTCTGATTGTATACTAGACACTGATAAGTAACTCTAAGCCTATGTTCGCCATCATACGGTGTACTGTGCTTCATTGTGACTGGGGGGGCTATGAATGTAATATCCCGACGTGGGAGAACCTTGCTTGCTCCCAAGCCTGTTTTCGGGAAGAAGCGCTCGAAGGAGAAAAAACTATCTATGTGGTGTTGCTGTGTTATAATAATTGAAACACTTTCTCCTGCTGCCCTAGTGTTGGACTCCTGAACCTTCTTACCGAGAGGCCTAACCATACTATCGAATACCTGGCGAGGAAATCTACTAATCGTGCAGTGTTTGTTGGCCTTTGAGAGGCCTGTCATGTCATTGTATGCAGACTTCACGAGCTCGATAGTAAACCCCCTATTCTCTACGATAGAAAGGTCTAAATTCCTAACGGCTGCTCGACACCGTTGACACTTACGCGTGTCCGTGTATCCATACTCTTTCAGGGACTCCATCCTGAGCTCCAATACACACTCTATGCAGAAATGAGCCATGATTCCTGTAGGCGGGTACAACCCCCTGCGAATTCAGTGCTAAAACGCGTTTTATGAGCGTGTCACGGACAGGGGAAAATACTTTCGACTGAGACCTTAAGCTAGAATTCGTAAACATACAAAAGTTTTCAACACAGTCAAAAAATAAATTCATCAAAGCAATTCGCAACTCTATGTTGTCAATTCTTAGCTAATCAGAACCGCCTCACCTCGAAATATAGGAAACTAGACCCCGTGAGTTGCCTTAACTAGCTTATATGCTCCCAAACACAATATACTATGCTCCCTAGCGCCCGTGCAACACAAATAATGTTTTATATTAATTCACTAAGGACAAAAAGTTTCGCCTCAGCCGCCTCACGGTGCCACGTGTACAGAGGTAAACCAATGCGCTCGACAGCCTGTCGCTTTCGGTTTTCGCGGGGACTGTCAAGTCGTTTTCGGCAACAGAAGCTATTTCCGAGATGGTCATATAACCGTATGTCATGGGTGCCATGTGACCCACAGATTCTTCATCGTTTTCAGTGGGATTGGCTGGAGGAAGCCAACTACCATGCACATCCTATCTTCCCAAGGCTACATTTACGCTGGGTAAGTATAAGGACACAGAAGATTTCTACATCATTGACATGAAACCATTCACTGTCATTCTGGGTCAAGATTGGTTGGAGAGGAGAAATCCACACATTGACTTCCAGACCAAAAATCTGACGATCACTAGGAAGCACTCATCAGGCTCCAGTATTCGCACAGTATTATCCAGAGTTGAACAGACTCCAGGCTCAGATGACCTTCCTGAGATGGAAATGGTCAGCGCCACCACCATGAGAAAGCACCTGCGTCGTATTCGATCCAGCGGTTCGGCTGAAGAGGCCGTGGCTTATCTCTTCTTTCTCTCAGAGGTCGATGGTGAACTGGTCTTCGCAGCAGCAGACTCAGACACCACTATGGAAGACCCAGAGGTCACAACAGCACGTGATCAAATGAGGGAAGACTTTTCAGACATATTCCAGGAGGATCTTCCAGCTGGTCATAGGCCAGAACGGTTTGAAGGTGGTTATCATCGAATCAACATTGAACCTGGGCACAAGCCGCCATCGCAGCCAGTTCGTACCATTCCAGTGCCCATGATGGAAGAGCTCAAACGACAGATCATCAAATATATGTCGACTTGGGTATCCTTCGTCCGTCATCATCTCCATATGGATGTCCTATCATTTTCGCTCCTAAGCCAGGTGGGAAGTGGAGGATGTGCTGTGATTATCGAGCCCTTAATAACATCACAATTAAGGACACGTATCCATTGCCACCTCACGACACCCTTCTTGAACAACTAAAAGGTGCACGATGGTTTAGCAGATTTGACTTCAATCAGTTTTCCCATCAGATCCCTATACATCCAGATGACATTCACAAAACAGCTATTCGCACCAGATACGGTTCCTATGAGTGGATAGTTATGCCTTTCGGATTGACCAATGCTCCTGCAACAGCTCTACGTGTAGGAAATCGGGCATTCTTCGACTTCATCGATCGGTTCCTTGTCATTTTCATGGACGATACCATCGTATACAGTCCGGACTTTGACAGCCACGTGAGTCATGTCCGACAGTTTCTCCAGCGTTGCAGAGAACACCAGTTCTTCATCAGGCCTTCCAAGGTGGAGTTGTTCGTCAGATCCATAGGCTTTATCGGACATCACATCTCTGAAGCAGGCTTGTCCATCATCGAAGACCGAATCCGAGCAGTCATGTCAATTCAGCCTCCAGTGTCTTATGGTCCTACCGTTGGAAAACAGCCTCTACGCCGTGTGGCTAAAGATGGCATACTGCATCGCCCGCAGCTGGCGGGTCAGGTACAATCCACCCGACTCCCCCGATCAATTGACCCTAGTTGATGACACCTCGTCCCAATTGATTCCTTTTCCGTTTTTCTCCGGCTGCTACTTGCACGTTATTGACGAGATGCCGGTATTGCGAGTGGGGGTAATACAGGAGTTTCTGAGGCGGTCCCTGCAGCACCGCCTAGTCCAACTGCATCGCCCGCAGCTGGCGGGTCAGGTACAATCCACCCGACTCCCCGAATCAATTGACCCTAGTTGATGACACCTCGTCCCAATTGATTCCTTTTCCGATTTTCTCCGGCTGATACTTGCACGTTATTGACGAGATGCCGGTATTGCGAGTGGGGGTAATACAGGAGTTTCTGAGGCGGCCCCTGCAGCACCGCCTAGTCCAACGCTGCATCGCCCGCAGCTGGCGGGTCAGGTACAATCCACCCGACTCGCCCCCAATCAATTGACCCTAGTTGATGACACCTCGTCCCAATTGATTCCTTTTCCGATTTTCTCCGGCTGCTACTTGCACGTTATTGACGAGATGCCGGTATTGCGAGTGGGGGTAATACAGGAGTTTCCGAGGCGGCCCCTGCAGCACCGCCTAGTCCAACTGCATCGCCCGCAGCTGGCGGGTCAGGTACAATCCACCCGACTCCCCCGATCAATTGACCCTAGTTGATGACACCTCGTCCCAATTGATTCCTTTTCCGATTTTCTCCGGCTGCTACTTGCACGTTATTGACGAGATGTCGGTATTGCGAGTGGGGGTAATACAGGAGTTTCTGAGGCGGCCCCTGCAGCACCGCCTAGTCCAACTGCATCGCCCGCAGCTGGCGGGTCAGGTACAATCCACCCGACTCCCCCAATCAATTGCCCCTAGTTGATGACACCTCGTCCCAATTGATTCCTTTTCCGATTTTCTCCGGCTGCTACTTGCACGTTATTGACGAGATGTCGGTATTGCGAGTGGGGGTAATACAGGAGTTTCTGAGGCGGCCCCTGCAGCACCGCCTAGTCCAACTGAATCGCCCGCAGCTGGCGGGTCAGGTACAATCCACCCGACTCCCCCGATCAATTGACCCTAGTTGATGACACCTCGTCCCAATTGATTCCTTTTCCGATTTTCTCCGGCTGCTACTTGCACGTTATTGACGAGATGCCGGTATTGCGAGTGGGGGTAATACAGGAGTTTCTGAGGCGGCCCCTGCAGCACCGCCTAGTCCAACTGCATCGCCCGCAGCTGGCGGGCCAGGTACAATCCACCCGACTCCCCCCCAATCAATTGACCCTAGTTGATGACACCTCGTCCCAATTGATTCCTTTTCCGATTTTCTCCGGCTGCTACTTGCACGTTATTGACGAGATGTCGGTATTGCGAGTGGGGGTAATACAGGAGTTTCTGAGGCGGCCCCTGCATCACCGCCTAGTCCAACTGTATCGCCCGCAGCTGGCGGGCCAGGTACAATCCACCCGACTCCCCCAATCAATTGGCCCTAGTTGATGACACCTCGTCCCAATTGATTCCTTTTCCGATTTTCTCCGGCTGCTACTTGCACGTTATTGACGAGATGCCGGTATTGCGAGTGGGGGTAATACAGGAGTTTCTGAGGCGGCCCCTGCAGCACCGCCTAGTCCAACGC